>RXON01004067.1:0-116781 GCA_009667805.1 Leptobrachium leishanense | reverse complement strand
TTAATTAATAATCCCCAGACCCCCCATGTATTAATTAATAATCCCCAGTCCCCCCATGTATTAATTAATAATCCCCAGACCCCCCATGTATTAATTAATAATCCCCAGTCCCCCCATGTATTAATTAATAATCCCCAGACCCCCCATGTATTAATTAATAATCCCCAGTCCCCCCATGTATTAATTAATAATCCCCAGACCCCCCATGTATTAATTAATAATCCCCAGTCCCCCCATGTATTAATTAATAATCCCCAGTCCCCCATGTATTAATTAATAATCCCCAGACCCCCCATGTATTAATTAATAATCCCCAGTCCCCCCATGTATTAATTAATAATCCCCAGTCCCCCCATGTATTAATTAATAATCCCCAGTCCCCCATGTATTAATTAATAATAATCCCCAGACCCCCCATGTATTAATTAATAATCCCCAGACCCCCCATGTATTAATTAATAATCCCCAGGTCCCCCCCATGTATTAATTAATAATCCCCAGTCCCCCCATGTATTAATTAATAATCCCCAGACCCCCCATGTATTAATTAATAATCCCCAGACCCCCCATGTATTAATTAATAATCCCCAGGTCCCCCCCATGTATTAATTAATAACTCCCAGGCCACCAAGTACCTCGTTTCCATCATCCTCTTAATTTCTGGTGCGTGGTAGCGCTCAATCATGCGAAGGGGGCAGGGTTATCCCTGCTCCCCTCACTCTCTATTGGACAGCCACCATGAGCCGGAGTCTTCCATCACGCTGCACCCAGAGCAAGCACACAGAGTGATGATGGTGATGGATTAGACACAGTGGCCGACGGAGTCTGGGGAAACTCCAGGTTGGGGATGGCTGTGCCCTAGGAGGAGCGTCGGCCTGGGAGCCGCAGCAGAGCGATGAAAGAGCCGCATGCGGCTCCGGAGCCACAGGTTGCAGACCCCTGTGCTAGTGTATTTAGTTTAATTTTGTTTTTGATGTTTGAAATTTTGCATACGGCCCCCAAGGGATATAAAAACTTGTCCAGTGGCCCTCAGGTAATTTGAGTTTGAGACCCCTGGTATAAAATGATAAGTGCAATGTTTATGAACGGCCACTAGGTGGCAGTACAGGATAAGAAATAGACCATACATCCTCTCACCCTTGTTTTCAGACCGATTTCAGTGTTTTTTGTTGTATTTTATTGAATATCATTTATTTGCATTATTTTGGATAATTATTTTTGGGATAATAAATTATTATGTCGTGTTTCAAACTTTATCGGACTCAGTGTATTTACTATTTTTTATTTATTTATTTATAAAGGATTTTACCAGTAAGGACTCTTGATTTCACGGATTTCAGTGCGTGATTCCTAATTATTACAGGCTAAGAAGAATATATACGTGAAAACCTAGCTAAAGGGTTCATACGTCGTTCTCCCTCTCCTGCGGGAGCGGGGTTCTTCTTTGTGTCTAAAAAGGAGGGGGATTTAAGTCCTTGCATTGACTATAGAGGGTTAAACAGAATCACTATACGTAATGCCTATCCCATCCCTTTAATATCCGAGTTGTTCGACCGCTTAAGAGATGCCAAAATTTACACGAAGTTGGATCTTCGTGGTGCGTACAATTTGGTGAGAATCAAGGAGGACCACGAGTGGAAAACTGCCTTTAATACTCGCAGTGGTCATTATGAGTATTTAGTTATGCCTTTAGGTCTATGCAATGCGCCTGCAGTCTTCTAAGACTTTATAAATGATGTCCTGAGGGACTTTTTGCAAGTCTTCGTAATCGTCTATTTAGATGATATTCTGATATATTCTCCTGATGTTGAGACACACCATTTCCATGTAAGGACAGTGTTATAAAGGTTACAGGAGAATAAACTATACTGTAAGTTAGAAAAGTGTCTGTTTGACATAACTTCAGTACATTTCCTGGGTTACATCATCACACCAAATGGGTTTGAGATGGATCCAAAAAAGCTATCTGCCATCAGAGAATGGCCACTACCTCAAGGTCTGAAAGCCATACAAAGATTTCTTGGTTTCACAAACTATTATAGGAGGTTTATCAAAGGGTTCTCTTCTGTGGTGTCTCCTATCACGGCCATGACTAAGAAGGGTGCTCAGAGTCAGGTTTGGAGTGACCAGGCCAAGCAGGCATTCCAGTCACTTAAAGAAGCGTTTGTCTCAGCACCTATCCTAAGGCATCCAGTACCAGGCCTTCCATTTCAGCTTGAGGTTGATGCATCTGAAATAGGGATTGGTGCAATTCTGTCTCAAAGAGAAAGTCCTGAGGGACCTGTACATCCCTGTGGGTTTTTCTCTAGAAAGATGACACCTGCTGAGAAAAACTATGACATAGGGAGCAGAGAATTACTAGCAGTTATAGCGGCCCTCAAGGAATGGCGCTATTTGTTAGAAGGCACTAATGATCCCGTGATAATTATCACAGACCATAAGAATCTAGTGTACATGGGAGATGCCAAACGCCTGAATTCCAGGCAAGCCAGGTGGTCACTGTTCTTGTCAAGTTTCAACTTTTTGTTAACTTATCGTCCTGGTTCTAAAAACACAAAAGCTGACGCTTTATCTAGACAGATCGAGTCATATGAACAGCACACGTTTGACCACAGTCCAATTATTCCTCACAAGAGGATCTTGGGTACCACGGTCTTGACAGTGTCTTCTCCTTTGCTGGATAGAATCCAGGCTGGTCAGGGTGTTGCTCCTCTTGAAAAACCTCCTGGGAAAATGTTTGTACCGGAGGAGGAGAGAACACAGATGATGATTTATCATGATTCCAAGCCCTATGGGCATATGGGAATAAATAAAACAGTGGCCACGAATGAGAAGCAGTTCTGGTGGGTTGGTATGCGAAGGGATATTAAAGACTACATAGCCACATGTGACGTGTGCTGTAGAAGTAAAACTACCCGGTCCTTACCTGTTGGTCTCCTGCAGCCTTTACCAGAGCAAGAGAGACCTTGGTCCCACCTCTCGATGGACTTTATCACAGATTTACCACCTTCCAAAGGCCATACTGTAATCCTTACGGTGGTAGATAGGTTCTCCAAGATGGAACACTTCATACCACTGGTAAAGCTTCCTTCAGCCAGTGAGCTGGTACCAGTATTCATACAACATATTGTTAGGATTCATGGGGTTCCTCTGGGAATAGTATCCGACAGAGGAACTCCATTCGTGTCTCGTTTCTGGCGAGGATTTTGTGAAAACCTAGGTATTGAGTTGAGCTTCTCCTCTGCTTATCACCCACAAACTAATGGGGCTGCAGAGAGAGCCAACCAAAGTGTTGAGCAGTACTTGCGTTGCTTCGTGTCTGAAAGACAAAATGAGTGGACAGACCTGTTACCCTGGGCTGAGGTTGCGTTAAACAACTCAGTAAGTGAAACCACAGGCCACTCACCTTTCCATACAGTCTATGGTTATGACCCTCCCATGCTCCCTTCTGAATTCCAAGCGACTGCTTTGCCAGCCTTGGACGAACGTCTGAATGACATGAAAGGGACATGGGAGAAAGTAAAAGAGATTATGAAGGCCAATATTGAGAAACAAAAAATAAAAGCAGACAGGCGCAGAGGTCCTGCACCGGTATATACGGTTGGGGACAAGGTATGGCTGTCTGCCAGAAACATCAAATTGTTGGTGCCATCCATGAATATGGCTCCCAGGTTTATTGGGCCCTATAAAGTGTTACGACGTATTAATCCTGTCTCTTATGCGCTGGCTTTGCCTCCTTCTCTACGTATACATAACGTATTTCATGTCGGCCTCCTGAAGCCTCTTACCTGTAATAAGTACACCAGAATTGTTGTTCCCCCTCTGCCTATCAAGTCTCAGGGTGAGGAGGAGTACGAGGTCCGTTTCATCTTGCGGTCCCATCTGGTCAGGGGTGTCTTACAGTACCTGGTGGACTGGGAGGGTTATGGTCCTGAGGATCATTCTTGGCAAGATGCCTGCGATATCCATGCGCCTCGTCTGGTTCGCCTGTTTCATGAGGCCCATCCTTTAGCGCCTGGTGGTCGTTCGTGGCCCAAACGTAGACAGGGGGGTTCTGTTACATCCTCAGCCCCCGCTGTGCCCCCTGGGGGGTCTGGGCAAGAAGGGGGACCGCTTTCTGATGGCAGATCGGCATCTGAGGGGGCGGGGTCAGGGGTGGTTACCAGGAGCCACAGGCTTTAAAAAAGGGCTCTAGGAATGGCCTCATCGCCCTGTTGTGGAGTTTATTTCACGCACCGCTACTTCTAAATCTATTTGACTTTACTGTTGACGACCCTGCTTGTATGAGATCCCTTCTCCTGTTATTGACCGGGCTTGGCTTATACTACTCTCTCTCTATCGTGTATATTACGCTGTTTCTCTTGTTTTAGTGATTTAACCCCCTGCTCGTTGCTGGGTTGATCACTCGCTGTTTGGGTTCTGTCCCTTCATGTTTAGGGGTATTGTTTGTAACCCTCCGGGGTCCCTTTACCCAGGCAACGACTCATGTTTATGTTTTTGCAAAGACCACGATAACAAACTATTTTTTATTTCTGTTTTATGTTATTTCTTATTGCATCTCTGACTGCCCTGCACCTTGAATACTTCACGGACTGTCGTTCCACGTATGGTGTTTCTGAGTGTGTCCTAGGTAATCTGTTGGTCTCGAAACCTTCAGAGTTTAGAGACAATTCAGTTAGTCCTTGTGTCTCCTTGTTACAGTCTGTAGTTTATATACCTTTTGTATTATTCAAGCAGATACGTCTGCCCTCAAAGATCTCAACTCCGCTACTCATGTGGCAGCGTTACCGCTACCGTTACAGCTGGGGGCAATCTCCATGTGAGCTGGGGGCATTCTTTATATATATATATCTCGGGGGGGTATATACATGTGAGCTGGGGGCATTCTGTATATATATATATCTCGGGGGGTATATACAGTTGTGTTCAAAATGATTCAACCCCCAATGCTGTAAAGGGTTTTAGGGAATTTAGTGACATTTGTAATTGTATTCAGAATGAAATCCTACAAGGACTTTTTAAAGAACCATATGCAACTAAAATGACATCAATTGGTTTTGTAATACAGTAGTAAATGTTTCTTTTGTGAATTCTTCATTGACACAATTATTCAACCCCTTAAAGACTACCACTCTGAAGAACAGAGGTTCATTCAAGTGTTTTCAATCAGGTATTGAAAACACCTGTGGATGTCACGGAGCAGCAATAAAGCATAATAAGCACCAATTAGGCAGCTTTAAAATGACTGTGATACTCAGCTCCTTCTAGACATTTACTGGTGTGGTTACAAACATGGTGAAGTCAAGAGAATGGTCCAGGAAGACAAGAGAAGAGGTGATTACTCTTCACAGGAAGGGCAATGGCTATAAGAAGATTGCAAAGATGTTAAACATACCAAGAGAGACCATAGGAAGCATCATTCGCAAATTCAAGCAAAGGGCACTGTTGAAACGCTACCTGGTCGTGGCAGAAAGAAGATGCTGACTTCGACTGCTGTGCGCTACCTGAAGCGTAGAGTAGAGAAAAGTCCCCGTGTGACTGCTGAGGAACTGAGAAAAGATTTGTCAGATGTGGGTACTGAAGTTTCAGCTCAGACAATACGGCGCACACTGCGTAATGAAGGCCTCCATGCCAGAACTCCCAGGCGCACCCCCTTGCTGTCTCCAAAGAATAAGAAGAGTCGACTGCAGTATGCCAAAAGTCATGTGGACAAACCACAGAAGTTTTGGGATAGTGTTCTGTGGACTGATGAAACAAAATTAGAACTGTTTGGGCCCATGGATCAATGCTATGTTTGGAGGAGGAAGAACAAGGCCTATGAAGAAAAGAACACTTTGCCTACTGTGAAGCATGGCGGGGGGTCAATCATGCTTTGGGGCTGTTTTGCTTCTGCAGGTACAGGGAAGCTTCAGCGTGTGCAAGGTACCATGAATTCTCTTCAGTACCAGGAGATATTGGATGACAATGTGATGCAGTCCGTCACAAACCTGAGGCTTGGGAGACGTTGGACCTTTCAACAGGACAATGATCCCAAGCATACCTCCAAGTCCACTAGAGCATGGTTGCAGATTAAAGACTGGAACATTTTGGAGTGGCCATCGCAGTCACCTGACTTAAATCCGATTGAGAACCTCTGGTGGGACTTAAAGAAAGCAGTTGCAGTGCACAAGCCTAAGAATGTGACTGAACTGGAGGCTTTTGCCCATGACGAATGGGCGAAGATACCCGTAGATGGCTGCAAGACACTTGTGTCAAGCTATGCTTCACGTTTAAAAGCTGTTATAACTGTAAAAGGATGTTGTACTAAGTACTAAGATTGAATGTCACTTGGGGGTTGAATAAAACTGATAATGATGTGAGCACAGAAAAGACATTTGTGGTTATTTCATTATAAATGTTATGTTATATTTGTCTGACCTACACGTGCCTCTTTGATTTAATTGTAAGCAAGATGACTGAATGATCAAAATCAATGTCAAACTGGCCAAAACACTCAATTTCAGGGGGGGTTGAAGAATTTTAAACACAACTGTATATCTCGGGGGGGGGGATATATACATGTGAGCTGGGGGCATTTTTATATGAGGTCTGTTCTTATTGGAAAGCGTCACATGACGTAAAATATAAGTATCGGTACTCGGTATCGGTGAGTACTTTATAAAAGTATCTGTACTCGGTCTTAAAAAGTGGAATCTGTGCGTCCCATAAAAATGAAAACACTATCAAATGTATTAAAAAATAGTTTATTATGCATTTGAAAATGAATATAGAAATCAATATGTAATAATAAAATGAATGAGGTGGTTGAGGCTGGTGGAGTTTTAACAATTTGTTAATGTTGGGTTCCAATTTTGTCAACAGTTGCAAATCGCCATGCTCCGTCATGTGTAGTCTGTTCCTTTTTTTTTTTTTTTTTAAAGTAAATTTGCTCCCGCACTGAACCCATGCTCAACTAAATGTAATTAAAAATTTCTGTACTATTTTGCACAATCCAGGGTAAAGTGCTGGTATTGATTGTTGAATTTCATTTTTAAAGTCGTCCCAATAAATTTACTGAACAGATAACTGTTCAAATATTGCTTGTTTGAAATAAAAAATGAAAACCTCTATCCCCCCAGCCTGTGCCCATCTCTCTTCCCAGTATCCCCCCAGCCTGTGCCCATCTCTCTTCCCAGTATCCCCCCAGCCTGTGCCCATCTCTCTTCCCAGTGTCCCCCCAGCCTGTGCCCATCTCTCTTCCCAGTATCCCCCAGCCTGTGCCCATCTCTCTTCCCAGTATCCCCCCAGCCTGTGCCATCTCTCTTCCCAGTGTCCCCCAGCCTGTGCCCATCTCTCTTCCCAGTATCCCCCCAGCCTGTGCCATCTCTCTTCCCAGTATCCTCCCAGCCTGTGCCCATCTCTCTTCCCAGTGTCCCCCCAGCCTGTGCCCATCTCTCTTCCCAGTATCCCCCCAGCCTGTGCCCATCTCTCTTCCCAGTATCCCCCAGCCTGTGCCCATCTCTCTTCCAGTATCCCCCAGCCTGTGCCCATCTCTCTTCCCAGTATCCTCCCAGCCTGTGCCCATCTCTCTTCCCTGTATTCCCCCGCCTGTGCCCATTTATTCCTTGTATTCCCCCAGCCTGTGCCCATCTCTCTTCCCAGTATCCCCCCAGCCTGTGCCCATCTCTCTTCCCAGTATCCCCCCAGCCTGTGCCCATCTCTCTTCCCTGTATTCCCCCAGCCTGTGCCCATCTCTCTTCCCTGTATTCCCCCAGCCTGTGCCCATTTATTCCTTGTATTCCCCCCCAGCCTGTGCCCATCTATCTTCCCTGTATTCCCCCCAGCCTGTGCCCATCTCTCTTCCCTGTATTCCCCCAGCCTGTGCCCATTTATTCCCTGTATCCCCCCCCAGCCTGTGCCCATCTCTCTTCCCAGTATCCCCCAGCCTGTGCCCATCTCTCTTCCCTTTATTCCCCCCAGCCTGTGCCCATTTATTCCTGTATTCCCCCCCAGCCTGTGCCCATCTCTCTTCCTGTATTCCCCCAGCCTGTGCCCATCTCTCTTCCCAGTATTCCCCCAGCCTGTGCCCATTTATTCCCTGTATTCCCCCCCAGCCTGTGCCCATATCTCTTCTTTGTGTTCCCCCTAGTTTGTGCTCATCTCTCCTCCTTGCATCCTCCCTCCCAAACTATGCCTGTCTGTCTCTCACTTTTCCAGCCAGTTCCAATGAATGCCAAGCACTGTTTTTAAGTCAATGTGTGTCTCTCGGTGATTCCAATATGCATTGGTTGACCAAGAGTGATAGGAGTGTGATTGTTAACAGCAATCCCTCCTATTAGTAACAGTGCTTGACATTTGCTGCAATGCTGTCAGTCACTTTCTCAGTCATCCGAGCATGTGCAGGCTGCCTGAAAGTAATAGGAGTTTGATTGCTGACAGCAGTTTTACAAGGGGTTCATTTTTTTTAAAATTAACTCCCTGATGACTGGTTATGTACAAATTTTGCAGCTGTTGCTAAGGTGACTGCGAGTGCACATTGTTGTATGTTACCTAGACTCTAAGTACAACATTTGGCGAATCCTTAGTTTTCAGTATTTGGTGCAGAATTGGCAAAATGTTACAAAGAGAATAGCAGAATATTATGGGATAGCCTCTACCTCTTTTCCAACAGTTTGTCCAATTTTTTTTAGAATTCAAACCCACAAACTGTTGTGTTAGTGTAAAATTTTAGTCCGAAATGTACATTTGTAACATTCAGCTTGTGGTTTTATCTGAACTATCTGAAAAAAATGATATTGATTTTTATTTTTTTAAATTTTTGTCCCATTAATCAAAAAAATAATCGGCCAACTAATTGATTCTGAAAATAATCATTAGATGCAGCCCTACTTCTATCACTTATCACTCACAAATCAGGATTAACGAGACTTATTCCTAGATCCCTGCTTTTTATAGATTTGAAATTGTGCACGTATCGATTTGTATGCCTTTGCTTGTTTGCGATGCCGCCGGTACACTCGCTCTGTATTGTATCAATGCTTGATTGCGTGAATTGCGTAATATTTGTCTTTAATTACCAACTTGCAAAGACTTGTTGTGGATAAGACTAAAACGAATTCTAATGCTAAATTTCATATTTAAATGCTTCTTTATGCGATAACAATAAGATGAAAAATTTCAAACCTAGAAATTAAAAAATATTATTCTTCAATTTGCTGCCGACCGCCTTAAACCCCCCCCCCATTTGCCTCTGCACCCGCTACCACCCCCCCCCCATGGAAGGCTTCAGCGCCCACTGGGGGGCAGTACCGCCCGTTGGGAAACACTGCATTAGAGGGAGGAATTAGTAGGAGCTCAGTCTTGGCAATGTGACGGATCGGCCGCCACAGGATTTATTTATTTTGTTATATTTAGTTTACCCTTTATTTATATGAACAAATTCCCCTGTAGGATTTCGTGTAAAATTGTTGCTAGACTTCTATTTAATCATGGTTCCCCCCTGCACCGATCCTGCTAGTAACCACCAAGTACATGCTTGCTACAATGTATCAGTCACTGAAACAGCCCAGTGTTCTGCCATTTGAGCGAACTTGCCACAATGGCGAACTCACGTCACTTCCGGTGCACATACGTCACCAAAAGTGACCAAAAACGTCTGTCTGCAACATCCGGAGATAGAACTCTTGAAACGCCCCGTCCCAGCACCTCTCCTCCCCCCCTATCATACACGCTGGGAGAGAGAGAACGAACTAACCATCTCCGCGTCTCCCCCAGCCATGCTTGCAAACCAGGGTAAAAAGGTGCGATTAACACACGGCCTCCCCATTAACCCCTGACATGCCATTACAGCAGAATTAACAGTAAAATGCCATAAAACCCATAAAATGAATTAAAAGTCAGTGTGATTTCTGCATGAAAACGTGAGATTTTTTAAATTAATAATACACATTATACAGTCATGGTGGGTATGATTGGAAAGAACAGAACAGACTCTTCTATTTTAAATGACACCTCAACCAGGCGGCTGCGATGGTCAGGGACGGAGATACTGGGCTGCAAAGGACCCCTGGGTCTCCTGCAATGGAAGGTTCCCCCAGGGGAAAATACAGCAATCCCTCCCCGGAGTCAGTGATGCTCGGTGCGGGGAGAAGTGCTGAGACAGGGCGGCTGATTAACTGCCTTCCTGTTTGAGCGGGCGGGGGGGGTTTGGGGGAGGCGCGGATGATAAATTTGAATTTTAAGCAAACAAAAACAAATTCCCTATAGTAATTACCATTTATGAAATTTCAATAAACCTTTTTCAAGTTTCTTCTCATTTATCAAAGTTGAACACGGGCGCGGCGCTACACCATGGCGAGAGACACCAAAATCAGCCACAAAGCAATGTAGCGTCAGTCATGTCTAAAATATCCTTCCTTAGACAGACTTTTTATTAGATTTCAAAGAACTTATAGCCAATCAGCATACAGATACATTTCTACGTCAGAGTTTAACCAACAGTGAGACAAAAATTACTACATTTGATTGAGATGGCTTTTTTCTAGCTTACACTGTTCACACACCCTTTCCTGCACACAAAGGAAATGGCTAAATTCCACAGGCTAACATCCTATGCAAGTAAAAGACTTTTGCCTTGAATTTGCGAATGATGCTTCCTATGGTCTCTCTTGGTATGTTTAACATCTTTGCAATCTTCTTATAGCCATTACCCTTCCTGTGAAGAGTAATCACCTCTTCTCTTGTCTTCCTGGACCATTCTCTTGACTTCACCATGTTTGTAACCACACCAGTAAATGTCTAGAAGGAGCTGAGTATCACAGTCATTTTAAAGCTGCCTAATTGGTGCTTATTATGCTTTATTGCTGCTCCGTGACATCCACAGGTGTTTTCAATACCTGATTGAAAACACTTGAATGAACCTCTGTTCTTCAGAGTGGTAGTCTTTAAGGGGTTGAATAATTGTGTCAATGAAGAATTCACAAAAGAAACATTTACTACTGTATTACAAAACCAATTGATGTCATTTTAGTTGCATATGGTTCTTTAAAAAGTCCTTGTAGGATTTAATTCTGAATACAATTACAAATGTCACTAAATTCCCGAAAACCCTTTACAGCATTGGGGGTTGAATAATTTTGAACACTACTGTATATCATACATCAACTTATATCATCCATTTACAGTAAATCCAGCTCCTATAATTACGTTTTATTCCACATCTGTCTCCATAAAATCTTGGAATCATCCCAGCCATCCAATACGCTATATACCAAATAAAATACACATTTGAATCACACGAAAATACCCAGCACAAACCGCTACAATCACAGCTCTCCCATTATAGCACGAAAATTCCAGAACTCACAGCCAAATAAATCTTTCCTTTGTACATCATTATAACTACTACATATTGCAAATAGAAAGAAAACTTTTCCTACAAAATTTTATGAGAAGGAAAAAAAAATTAGCAAGCACGATTGAAATTGTCTCCATTTCCTGTCTTTTTTTTTTTTTTTTTTTTTACTCAAGGCAAAGCAATAAAAACACATACGAAGCAACCTGTGGTAAAAAAAGGCAGTCCCTATACATAAAATTGCATATGAAAAACACAATATCAAAACTACGAAATACAAAACATCAAAGATAAACACATACATTAATGGTTAGTAAAGACAAACATTTAAATAAACAGACGTAATCAATGGCAAGAAACAAAATAAAAAAAATGGCAAGAATGCAAAAGAAAAATTGCTCTCAACGGAAGCAACACTATTTTGTTGTCTATCTTGCTATATGAGAAGAAACCAAACCTAAATCAATTAAAATAAAATGCTCACAATTACAAGATATGGACTACCAGAAACACCAGAATTGAAGTGCAAGATAGACACAGAACGGAGACAATACAACTAGAAACATCTCTTGTCTTTTTTTATGAGTTCAATTTCCAGCATATACAATACACTATACTCAGCACAGCGGGCGAGTTCAAACAACACACGTGAGGTCCTCAAACGATTTTTCCTTTACTACAATACATAAAATGACAAAAACAAACCAAGACAAAGAGTCCAACCTTGCACCAAAAAAAAATCAACAAGCTCTGAACCATAGCTTTAACTTCAAGGAAAATAAACAAAAACCAATCCTGGAGGCAAGTTCACAAAATCTGAACAAGCAAATTTAAGGATACATTCAAATGTAAAGATACATTTAAATGTAAGGATACATCCGAATGGCAAATCCCACTTCAGACAACAACTGATAAATTTGAATTTTAAGCAAACAAAAACAAATTCCCTATAATAATTACCATTTATGAAATTTCAATAAACCTTTTTCAAGTTTCTTCTCATATATCAAAGTTGAACACGGGCGCGGCGCTACACCATGGCGAGAGACACCAAAATCAGCCACAAAGCAGTGTAGCGTCAGTCATGTCTAAAATATCCTTCCTTAGACAGACTTTTTATTAGATTTCAAAGAACTTATAGCCAATCAGCATACAGATACATTTCTACGTCAGAGTTTAACCAACAGTGAGACAAAAATTACTACATTTGATTCAGAGATGGCTTTTTTTCTAGCTTACACTGTTCACACACCCTTTCCTGCACACAAAGGAAATGGCTAAATTCCACAGGCTAACATCCTATGCAAGTAAAAGACTTGCAGGGTTTGACACTTTAAATGGGAGGGGGGATTTCACACTAATGCAAGAATTAAAGCTACCTATCATATTAAAATACCTTTCAGCGGAGATGGTTAGTTCATTCTCTCTCCCAGCGTGTATGATAGGGGGAGGAGAGGTGCTGGGACGGGGCGTTTCTAGAGTTCTACCTCCGGATGCTGTACACAGCTGTTTTTCGTCATTTTTGGTGACATAGGTGCACCGGAAGTGATGCGGTTCGCCATTATGGCAAAGTTCGCTCGAATGGCAGAACACCGGCTGCAATTTGTATATCTCTTGTGCTGATTAATAACTCGTTCTCCTTTGTGTCCAAACAAAATATGTTATTAGGGTTCCTGCAAAGTGTACCCCAGCTTGCCTCATATTGTGTAAGGCAGGAGGCTCCCCAGGAGATTGCAAATTACCGCTGGCAAGCTGCCAAAACCCTACTCCTGTTCAACAGCTTGCCCTGGAGCCCCCTTTGCCTTCACTAGGGCACTTTTTGGACATTAGGTCCCCAGGGAGCGTTGCCTGGTTTGGGGTGAGTTTCAAGATGAAGCGCCATCGGGAACCTCTCCATCTGACAGTCCCAAAACAGAGCGGCTATGGCTATGGAGCTTGTGACAGAACAGCCATCACTTTCAATTTATTAGCACCTTAAAGGTTAGAGGTTCGTTGGTTCAGGGTTAGAATTTGTTAGTACAATTTGTGCCTGTATGTTTATGGTTGTTTATTAGGTTCATTGCCAAATCTGCCGAGCCCAGCCATCGTAGTTTATCTGTCCAGCGCAACCACTGCTGCAGCTGCCGCCGGCCAAAACCAAGCACAGCCGACATTCCTTGCACCCTGCATCGCTCAGCCCCTGTTCCTGCCACCGGAGTGCTTTTTGGGCAGAGGGACCCTGGGAACATGGTGCCACTGTGGGGTGAGTTCTAGAGACCAGCGCCACCGAGATCACCCCCCAATCAGCCGCTGGACTCGGGTTGGGTTTCCCAGCTGCAGAGGAGATCTGGCGCTGGAGTCAGAGCTCGTACTCCAGGGGGTGGAATTTCCCGGGCGGGGAGCAGCCCAAGGCACCAAGAGCTGTGGCACCAAGAGCTGGGACCATGTTAAACATACAATAAGGGCTCGGGCTAGAGGCAGTGGCAGAACTGGCGCCGGGGTGTCTGGGGGCAGGCATGGGATAGAACAATGGGACTGTACCCTAAAAATGGACCGTGTATGTGCTGTTTTACAATAAACCAACTTACTTAACCTATACTGTGTCTCGATGAGTATTTGGGAAGAGGGACTATCTGCCATGTATTTTCTCCTGGTTGACTCTATATTCCAGCAAGGAACCTGACGCCGGCTCGCTACCGCTGCTCACTGCAGAGCAACCCCGGCACCTAAGGCGGATCTACTCCCTCCGAGTAGCGGTGTCCGTCACAGACATGTTAGTCTATAGGTGGTGAGAGTCCATCCAGGAAGAGATGCCAGATAAACAGTGTGACTGTGTCAGAGGTGTGGTTGTGGAAGGGAGGTATTTAGAACCCAGGATCCTACATATCCAGTACATGGGTGAAAAGGGAGCAGTCTGAACTACATTTCCCAGCAAGCAGCTCTGCAGGTGGGGGATTACTCAGGAACCACACCTAATGCTAATTGAGGAAAAAATGGTGTTTAAAAGTTCAGAGCAGGAAATGCTCATGGCCTTGGTTTTCCCTTTTGCTGTGAATAAGAGAGGACAGGGCATCCAAGGTAGAAAGACTTAAATGTGAGTATAACGTGTTTTCATGTGTAGCGCGGTGTTAGTTTGGCTCTATGATCCGCCTGTTCCTCATTCGGTTCCTGTTACTCGGTCTCAGCAGTTACGTTCTGTTGGAGAAAGTGAAGAGAACAGTGAAGAAGGAAGTTTTTGTCTGTACTGGGTGTGCTAACCTGAGCCTGAAGAAGTCATACAGGCCTCTGATCAGTGTGAAAGTAACCTGAGGCCTGATGCTCCCAAATTCAGACCTGAAGTGTGACTGGATGGAAGTCCGTCTGCGGTCCTGCTCTATCTAACCCCCTTGTTGCTGTCAGGCCCGACTACCGAGTGGCACGGCACTCGGCGTCTCGAGCAGCCTGAGTAGGGAGATGGCGTTGCTTTGGTGTCTGCAGAGAAGGCGAGGCACCCACGTTGGAGATCAGCCCGACTACTGAGTGTCACGGCACTCGGCGTCTCGAGCAGCCTGATCTACTGACCTCTTAATGGTACGAGGATGGCTGCTGGGCTGGCCGTAATTCGGCAGTGGTTCCGTTGGAGCGGAGACCCGGGGTCGATTCGGTCTTCCTTGTTGGGGTAGTGGAGCGCCGATTCGAGGTTCCGAATCGGCGGTGCGAGTCAAGATGCTGTGCCGCCTTGGGGATCCCGTTCCTTGGGTGAGTGGTGATGCAGGAGACCGCTGAGTGCCTCCTGCAGAAATGTGACTAAGCCCTGAAATAAATCACCAGACGCGGCTGTATGCTTTAAAACAGAGATCTCAGTTGAACTGATTTATGAAGGGTTTGAACAGGCTCATTTATACAATTCACACACAAAAGGATTACCCATTTCCCCATCCACACAATCAGCCCAATCAGGTCCCTTTCAGTTTCCCCATTGTCCAGGGATTAGGCAGATGAGGTCTTGGAAAAGCCTCCAATCAGCTGTTTTGCTATATCCTCCATCTTGGGGCCATGAGGTCCTTTGTCCTTTGGACCCATGCTGGGCTGGGCAAAATGGGGACTGGGGAAAACCACATACATACAGGTTTCTTCATTTGAATCTACATTCATACAATAAGGATACATTTTTAATACACCACACTAATAAAACCACATGTAGCAATGATCTAAATGTCCATACAATTCAATACGCACAACCGTAATATAAAGAGTAAAAATGGTCTTTAAACTTGTCCAGTTTGAGTTCCGTGGCTCGCTGAGGTGAGCCCGATGTCAGCTCCGTGACATAAAGTACCTGAAACCTCGGAAGTTCCTGAAGTTCTAGAGGAAATATCCATAGATTACAGTTCTATGCCTTCACTGGAAGGCTCATACTCCGAGGAGGTGTCTGTCCCGGTTGTAAATGAGAGAATTGAGCCTGTAAATGTGGCCCTTCCACCTGAAGAGGAGATTGAATCCGAGTCCAAACGTTCGATACGGCCTCCTCAGAGACTTACATATGATTCACCGGGACATAGCACAGAAGAAGCGGTTACAACTGTGCGGAGATTGCCCGACGTGTCTGCCCTGATTGCAGAGGTGGCTAGAGAGAGTTCAGTCCAGGACACCGGCACACCTAGGTGGGAGTTTTCTCTCTCTTGATCCACTTGTTACATATTGTAAACAATGTTAATAATGAAGGTGTTTCAGGAATATAATGTAAAGATTATGTATCGGTTACACGCCCTTGGAGGGACCCAAGAGTTTAGGGGGGAGAGTGTAGCGCTGTTAGTTTGGCTCTATGTATGTTGCTACCACTAGAGGGAGACAGAGCCTAGAGACGTTATGGACTATGCTAGACTAAAAGACTCCATCTCCCAGAGACCTTTGCGAAGAGGGGAGGAAGTGGGCGTGCTGGCGCCAGAGAGACATCCGAAGCCTCGTGCAGGGCAAAGGCAGAACGTGCGGAGCAGCGAGACGAGTGAGACGTATGCAGGACACTGTCTGGGATTTCAACCAGGCTGGAGCATGAACAGTGGCGTATCCAGTGCTGGAGATCGGGGACGGAGTGTGCCTCATTCTGTACCACATTCCACTGAGCAGCTTGGAGGACAACCAGGTTCCAGAAGGACCTCGAGTAAGGAGGCCGCGAATCGAACGGGAGTGCAGGCGGCGGATTCGTCATCGGGAGAGCGGATTCGTTGGCACCGGGTTCCAGTCCGGCGGAGAGATATCCTTTGGTCGAGTCATCGGTTCTGGACACATTGTTCGCCGGATGGGTGAGAGGCCTCAATTCCTACAGTTCCGAAACGAAAGTGTGCACTTGTTTGATTGCTTCAATTCACAGGGCCCCAATGTTGACTAGTCGAAGATATATTGTTCATTCACTGGCCAGTTGAATCTAGTACCCGGGTACCCTAAGACGTCATTTTTATGAGCCTTTTTTAGCGGGACTTAAACCATGAACTGAGGGGGTTAACCGTTCTTTTTCCGCCACGTGCTTTTCCGCGATGCGCATCCTGTAATTATCTTCAACGTACATGTGTATTATATGCCACTTTATTGATCCAGTAAAGTTTATAACGTGAAACAAAATGGTAAGCGCCACACAACACGCCGTAACCACCTCGACTCCAATGCTACACCAGTAAATAGTGGTTTCCCCCACACCATATAACATAGGCAAATTGTAACGTATCTGGTAAGCGGAAAATGAATTTGCTATGGAGTCCAGGTGTCTCGCATAGGTCCGTAGCACAACATGTGATTTGAAAGAGAAGAAAATAAAAAAACCATGGTGCAATATTGCAATGTAAAAGGTGGACGTTATACTATGTATGAAATCCACTCACAAGAGTAGAGCCCTATCACCGGCTCAAAGTGGGACCTCGCCTTTGGGGATTTTTCTTCCTCCTTGTTTACAGGTGACCCCCACCTTGCGTGTATGTTAATCTTCAATACCTCATTATGAGTGGAATCCTGAAGGGAAAAATAGAGAAATACATGCTCTCCTAGTGTGAATCTTTCAGATAAATAGGTGCAAATCTCTTTTCTGCTAATTGGAAGCTTACATGAGTTGGGGCTTCCAAAGCTCAGGTTGAAGTGCCCATGGATTTTTTGAGGAGGAAAAATCCAAGAAAAAAAACAGTCTGGAACCGAATTTGTGGCCTTTAAAAGATTTATTAAAAGAATATATAAAAACAAACCATAATATATATAATAATGTATAATATGTGTGGGAATGGGGTGAGGTTGTGCTGGATACATTGGATCCCTCTGGGAATGTGGGTGAGGTTGTGCTGGGAATGGGTGAGGTTGTGCTGGGAATGGGTGAGGTTGTGCTGGGAATGGGGTGAGGTTGTGCTGGGAATGGGTAAATTTGTGCTGGGAATGGGTGAGGTTGTGCTGGGAATGGGTGAGGTTGTGCTGGGAATGGGTGAGGTTGTGCTGGGAATGGGTGAGGTTGTGCTGGGAATGGGTGAGGTTGTGCTGGGAATGGGGTGAGGTTGGGGGTACACTATAATCTGCGTGCTGCCTGCTCTTGAATTTGCTGTTTTTCTGGTCTCTGGTTAGTGGGGATGCTCATAGTGAGATTTGATTGGTTAAGCATTTCAGAATGTGCAGTCTCTGCTTTTTCATTTGGTTTGTGATTGACACCTCATTATACATGCAAGTCACTCCCCCAGCGCCGTTGTGAACTTGTGTTTGTTCCACAATGACTGTTCTCAATTAATTCCTCAGACATAACGACTCCATCCAGTGTGTCTCCTACAATCCAGTCACCCACCAGCTGGCGTCCTGCTCTTCAAGTGATTTTGGTGAGTCCAGGTGACCATCATGCCATGCTGTGGATGATTCTCGACTCCTTCTAATGTTCTCATTGGTTTTTGTTGTTAGGTCTTTGGTCTCCAGAGCAGAAATCTGTTTCTAAGCACAAAGTGAACAGTAAAATCACCTGCTGCAGGTAACATCTGGAAGCAACGTTCTGATAATATGTTCTGGGCCTCTAACAGTCGCTGTGGTTATTCAGAGAGAGGTGAAAACCAAGAGAACGACTGGAAAAGTGAAAATTCTAGATCCAAAATAGCCGATTTAGAAAGTGAGATAAATGGGAGAATTTTTCTGGTTTGACTATTTTGACCTAGATTTTTCACTTCTCCAGTCATTCTCCTGCTTTTCACCTCTCTCTGAATAACCCTGTGTGTCTGGGGATTTGTCGATGCATGCTCTGTAGCAGCCGCTCCGGGTTTCTGGCGGTGTAGGCGCACGCTCCGTGTGTCTGGCGGTGTAGGCGCACGCTCCGTGTGTCTGGCGGTGTAGGCGCACGCTCCGTGTGTCTGGCGGTGTAGGCGCACGCTCCGTGTGTCTGGCGGTGTAGGCGCACGCTCCGTGTGTCTGGCGGTGTAGGCGCACGCTCGGTGTTTCTGGCGGTTTAGGCGCACGCTCGGTGTGTCTGGCGGTGTAGGCGCACGCTCGGTGTTTCTGGCGGTTTAGGCGCACGCTCGGTGTGTCTGGCGGTGTAGGCGCACGCTCCGTGTGTCTGGCGGTTTAGGCGCACGCTCGGTGTGTCTGGCGGTGTAGGCGCACGCTCAGTGTTTCTGGCGGTGTAGGCGCACGCTCCGTGTGTCTGGCGGTGTAGGCGCACGCTCTGTGTTTCTGGCGGTTTAGGCGCACGCTCCGTGTGTCTGGCGGTGTAGGCGCACGCTCCGTGTGTCTGGCGGTTTAGGCGCACGCTCGGTGTGTCTGGCGGTGTAGGTGCACGCTCGGTGTTTCTGGCGGTGTAGGCGCACGCTCGGTGTTTCTGGCGGTGTAGGCGCGCGCTCGGTGTGTCTTGCGGTGTAGGCGCGCGCTCCGGGGTGTCTGGCAGTGTAGGCGCACGCTCCGGGGTGTCTGGCGGTGTAGGCGCACACTCCGGGGTGTCTGGCGGTGTAGGCGCGCACTCGGTGTGTCTGGCGGTGTAGGCGCGCGCTCGGTGTGTCTGGCGGTGTAGGCGCACGTTCGGTGTGTCTGGCGGTGTAGGCGCACGCTCGGTGTGTCTGGCGCTGTAGGCGCGCGCTCCGGGGTGTCTGGCGCTGTAGGCGCGCGCTCCGGGGTGTCTGGCGGTGTAGGCGCGCGCTCCGGGGTGTCTGGCGGTGTAGGCGCGCGCTCGGGTTGTCTGGCGGTGTAGGCGCGCGCTCCGGGGTGTCTGGCGGTGTAGGCGCGCGCTCCGGGGTGTCTGGCGGTGTAGGCGCGCGCTCGGGGTGTCTGGCGGTGTAGGCGCGCGCTCCGTAGCAGCCGCAGGATAGATCCATGCAGAGTGTCTTGATAGAAAGTCGTCCTTTGTGTTTCTCTCTCCATGCCTTTGCAGTTGGACGAATGACGGTCAGTACTTGGCTCTCGGCATGTTTAATGGGGTTGTGAGTATAAGGAACAAGAATGGGGAGGAGAAAGTAAAGATTGAACGTCCTGGGGGGTCACTGTCATCTGTGTGGTCCATCTGCTGGAATCCATCCAGGTGAGTGCTGTCGCTGCTTGTCTGTTGCCAGCGGTATAAGCGATTTTATACGCGGTGAAAGGGGAGAACATGAGACGGGGCGGGGGGAAAGGGGAGAACATGAGACGGGGCGGGAGGAAAGGGGAGAACATGAGACGGGGTGGGAGGAAAGGGGAGAACATGAGACGGGGTGGGAGGAGAACATGAGACGGGGCGGGAGGAAAGGGGAGAACATGAGACGGGGTGGGAGGAAAGGGGAGAACATGAGACGGGGTGGGAGGAAAGGGGAGAACATGAGACGGGGCGGGAGGAAAGGGGAGAACATGAGACGGGGTGGGAGGGAGAACATGAGACGGGGCGGGAGGAAAGGGGAGAACATGAGACGGGGCGGGAGGAAAGGGGAGAACATGGGACGGGGCGGGAGGAAAGGGGAGAACATGAGACGGGGTGGGAGGGAGAACATGAGACGGGGCGGGAGGAAAGGGGAGAACATGAGACGGGGTGGGAGGAAAGGGGAGAACATGAGACGGGGCGGGAGGAAAGGGGAGAACATGAGACGGGGCGGGAGGAAAGGGGAGAACATGAGACGGGGCGGGAGGAAAGGGGAGAACATGAGACGGGGTGGGAGAAAGGGGAGAACATGAGACGGGGTGGGAGGAAAGGGGAGAACATGAGACGGGGCGGGAGGAAAGTGGAGAACATGAGACGGGGTGGGAGGAAAGGGGAGAACATGAGACGGGGTGGGAGGAAAGGGAGAACATGAGACGGGGGGGAGGAAAGGGGAGAACATGAGACGGGGCGGGAGGAAAGGGGAGAACATGAGACGGGGTGGGAGGAAAGGGGAGAACATGAGACGGGGTGGGAGGAAAGGGGAGAACATGAGACGGGTTGGGAGGAAAGGGGAGAACATGAGACGGGGTGGGAGGAAAGGGGAGAACATGAGACGGGGTGGGAGGAAAGGGGAGAACATGAGACGGGGTGGGAGGAAAGGGGAGAACATGAGACGGGGTGGGAGGAAAGGGGAGAACATGAGACGGGGCGGGAGGAAAGGGGAGAACATGAGACGGGGTGGGAGGAAAGGGGAGAACATGAGACGGGGGGGAGGAAAGGGGAGAACATGAGACGGGGTGGGAGGGAGAACATGAGACGGGGTGGGAGGAAAGGGGAGAACATGAGACGGGGTGGGAGGAAAGGGGAGAACATGAGACGGGGTGGGAGGGAGAACATGAGACGGGGTGGGAGGAAAGGGGAGAACATGAGACGGGGCGGGAGGAAAGGGGAGAACATGAGACGGGGCGGGAGGAAAGGGGAGAACATGAGACGGGGCGGGAGGAAAGGGGAGAACATGAGACGGGGTGGGATCGTTTCCAGGCTTTGCAATCCCTCTCATCACATTGTTTGTGTTTCTGCTCTTTGCATTGTAAGGGATGAGCACAATGACATCCTGGCAGTGGCAGACTGGGGGCAGAAATTATCCTTCTACCAGCTGAGCGGGAAGCAGGTACGTCCACGGATGTGGCCACGTTTTGACATGGACTTTATACCACACTGGATGTGCCTTGTCTGTCTTTACAATCGATTTGCAGTGGAGGAAATATAACTTTATGCTGCAGCTCCCGCCTTGCTATAAATACCTGATATAATGGCTTTGACTTGTCCCCATCCCCTGTGTTCGGCATATGTGTGTCTGTATATAGTGGGCGAAGCGTGGCTACTGGCCCATCTGATGAGCTTGCCAGGCGTTTGTTCCATTTCACGGCTTTCATTCTTTAGCTGCGGACGCACATGATGTCTCTTTCCAGGCTTATTCTGTGGAACGGGGGAAACCATGCTTACACTCTGTGTTGGTGTGTGTCCGGCTCTGTCTCGTGTTTGTGTGTACGGCTTGGAATGCATCTTTCCGTGTGTGTCTCGCAGGTTGGGAAGGACCGCTCTCTGGGCTGTGACCCTTGCTGTGTCAGCTATTTCTCTAAAGGAGAGTATCTTATCCTGAGTGGCTCGGACAGGCAGGTGTCTTTATACACCAAGGACGGAGTCCGGCTGGGAATGATTGGAGAGCAGAACTCTTGGGTTTGGACGTGCCGGGTAAAGCCTGACTCAAACTATGTGGTGAGTGCAAATGACATGGGTGTGGGGTGCGGGCTTCAAGTTGTCCAGCACAATGACCAAGGCTTCTGTGCAGGTAATTGGATGCCAGGATGGGACGCTCGCCTTCTACCAGCTCATATTCAGCACAGTTCATGGGTTGTACAAGGACCGATACGCTTACCGTGACAACATGACTGATGTCATCGTTCAGCATCTTATCACTGAGCAGAAAGGTGAGTGTTATGGAGGCTTCTACCTCCAGTCCATTAATCCAGAATCGGATTCATGGGAAATCAACACCTTCATTCAAGAGTGAGCTGACATGAATAGCTATACAATCAGGTCCATATATATTTGGACACCGGCACCATTTTAGTTTTTTCAGGTATTTACCAAAACCTATTCAAGCTCTAGATCTATAATGGATTTGAGGCAACAGGTCGCACTCTCGGGGTTAATTTGAGGGGATTTACATCCAAACTGGAGGGAGTGTTTAGGAATTACAGCTCTTAAGAGAAGCCACACCCCCTTTATCAAGGGACCAAAAGTAATTGGACAATTGAATGAAAAGCCGTTTCGTGGCCAGGTGCGGCGACTCCTTCATTATTTTTTCATCCTTTTTTATTTTAAAGCCGGTAAAAGGTCTGGAGTCGATTCTAAGTGTGGGATTTGCATGTGGAATGTATTGCTGTGAAGCTGCATCTTGTGTTCAGAGGAGCCGTCCATGCAAGAGAAACCAACCATTGTAACGCTTCAAAAACACAACAAACCCATCAGAGAGATAGCGGCAACACTAGCAGCGGCCACACCAACAGTTTATACAATCTGAGGAAAGAACGACCCGGTGAGCTCAGCAATATATAAAGACCTGGACGGCCACGTAAGACAACAGTGGTGGATGATCACAGGATCTTCTCTATGGTAAAGAAAAACCCATTCACACCATCCAGACAAGTGCAGGACACTCTCCAGGAGGTGGACGTATCATTGTCAAAGTCTACCACCAGGAGAAGACTTCACGAGCGCAAATACAGAGGGTTCACCACAAGCTGCAAACCATTCATAAGCCTGAAGAAAAGCAAAGCCAGATTAGACTTTGCCAAAAACCATCTAAAAAAGCCAGAGCAGCTCTGTAAAAGCATTCTCTGGACAGATGAAACTGTGATTAATCTGTACCAGAATGACGGGAAGAAAAAAGTGTGGAGAAGGCTTGGAACTGCTCATGATCCAAACCACACAGCGTCATCTGTAAGACATGGTGGAGGCAGTGTGATGGCACGGGCATGCATGGCTTCCAGTGGCACTGGGTCATTGGTGTTTATTGATGCTGTGACAGAAGCAGCCGGGTGAATTCAGCTGTGTTTAGAGATACTGTCAGCCCAGATTCAGCCAAATGCAGCAAAGCTGATTTTCCATCCGTCCTGTGAAGCGCCGTCCAATGATCCAAAACACACGACAAACGCAACCCAGGAGGAAGGAAAAGAAGTGGAATATTGTGCAATGACAGAGTCAATCACCTGATCTCAACCCAATCGAGCCGCATTTCACTTGCTGAAAACTAAAGCTAGAAAGAGCCACAAACAAAGAACAAGTGAAGACACTGCAGAGAGAGCCGGACAAAGCATCAGAAAGGAGGAGAGCGAGTCTCTGGTAATGTCTATGGGTTCCAGACTTCAGACATTAAAGCCAGTAAAGGATTCTCAACAAAATAATGAAAACTAACATTTTATTTATGCTTCTATTCATATGTCCAGTTACATTTGAGCCCCTGAAAATAGGGGGGGGGGGGCTGTGTATAAAATTTGTACTTGATATTTCTGTTCAAGGCCTTGGATTAAAGCTGAGTCTGTGCTTCCAATTCATGCGGGTTGTTTCGTTTTAATTTTATTCTGGCGGCAACCAGAGCCAAAAGTATGAACTTTGTGCCTGTGTCCAAATATATATGGACCAAACTCTCCATGTTTGTGTTTAATCGATTTTTAGATTGTTTCTGTATGTTTTTCATATATTCACAGTATAGGCTTGAAAAGTATGTGAAACACAAGCCTCATTACATCAACAAAGGTGAAATAGAGCTGGAAATTGGCAAATCTGAGGCGCGTTCAGTCCCTCAGCAGCTGCTGAATCGCTGCATTGCCGCTGTCTCGCTGAACGCTTTGGCTGCGCATATTGAAGCGGCAGAGGATGCTTAATTAAAGCTGCTGTTTCTGTAAAATCCAATGCTGTCCATTTTATGAGCACTTTAGTGTTAATGTTTGCCACGTTCCAATAAATATTTGGTGTTTTGCTCCACCAAAACCTCAAACTGAACATGTCCTTATTGGATTATTGGCTCGGTGGAGGCAGCCATCTTTCCTCTGCAGCACCTCTTTACTAGCTGCATGTGCTAAGTTAGCAGCGCTGAGCGTCGAACAGGCCTCTGCAGCACGTCTTTACTAGCTGCAAGTGCTAAGTTAGCAGCGCTGAGCGTCGAACAGGCCTCTGCAGCACCTCTTTACTAGCTGCAAGTGCTAAATTAGCAGGGCTGAGCGTCGAACAGGCCTCTGCAGCACCTCTTTACTAGCTGCAAGTGCTAAGTTAGCAGGGCTGAGCGTCGAACAGGCCTCTGCAGCACCTCTTTACTAGCTGCAAGTGCTAAGTTAGCAGTGCTGAGCGTCGAACAGGCCTCTGCAGCACCTCTTTACTAGGGCTGTGCAATTAATTGCAATCGCAATCGAATCACGATTTCCGACCATGCAATTTCTAAATCGCATAAGGCTGCAATTTTCGGCTCCCTGTTAACGTCCGGCGGCATGGTGCTTTGGGCGCTCGCAGGGGGAACCACGTGACGAGCCACGTTCTCGCAGCTCGTCACATGGTTCCCCCAGGCGAGCGCCCAAGCTCCATGCCGCCAGAAGTTAACAGGGAGCCGAACATGTGGCGCACAGAGGTGAGCTGGGGCAGTATCCACGTGCTGGGGCAGTATATCCATGAGCTGGGGCAGTATATCCATGAGCTGGGGCAGTATATCCATGAGCTGGGGCAGTATTTCCATGTGCTGGGGCAGTATATCCATGAGCTGGGGCAGTATTTCCATGAGCTGGGGCAGTATATCCATGAGCTGGGGCAGTATTTCCATGAGCTGGGGCAGTATTTCCATGTGCTGGGGCAGTATTTCCATGTGCTGGGGCAGTATATCCATGAGCTGGGGCAGTATTTCCATGTGCTGGGGCAGTATATCCATGAGCTGGGGCAGTATTTCCATGAGCTGGGGCAGTATTTCCATGTGCTGGGGCAGTATTTCCATGTGCTGGGGCAGTATATCCATGAGCTGGGGCAGTATTTCCATGTGCTGGGGCAGTATATCCATGAGCTGGGGCAGTATATCCATGAGCTGGGGCAGTATATCCATGAGCTGGGGCAGTATTTCCATGAGCTGGGGCAGTATATCCATGAGCTGGGGCAGTATATCCATGTGCTGGGGCAGTATATCCATGAGCTGGGGCAGTATTTCCATGTGCTGGGGCAGTATATCCATGTGCTGGGGCAGTATATCCATGAGCTGGGGCAGTATATCCATGTGCTGGGGCAGTATATCCATGTGCTGGGGCAGTATAACAGTATATCCATGTGCTGGGGCAGTATATCCATGTGCTGGGGCAGTATATCCATGTGCTGGGGCAGTATTTCCATGTGCTGGGGCAGTATTTCCATGTGCTGGGGCAGTATATCCATGTGCTGGGGCAGTATATCCATGTGCTGGGGCAGTATATCCATGTGCTGGGGCAGTATAACAGTATATCCATGTGCTGGGGCAGTATATCCATGTGCTGGGGCAGTATATCCATGTGCTGGGGCAGTATATCCATGTGCTGGGGCAGTATATCCATGTGCTGGGGCAGTATTTCCATGTGCTGGGGCAGTATTTCCATGTGCTGGGGCAGTATATCCATGAGCTGGGGGCAGTATATCCATGAGCTGGGCCAGTATATCCATGTGCTGGGGCAGTATATCCATGAGCTGGGGCAGTATATCCATGAGCTGGGGCAGTATTTCCATGTGCTGAATACTGAATACATTTAGAATGTATGTAGCATGTTTGAAAAAGCAAAAACAATTGGCTAAATCGCAAATAAAATCGCAATCGCAATATTCATTCAAGAAATCGCAATATGATTATTTTGTCAATATTGCACAGCCCTACTCTTTACTAGCTGCAAGTGCTAAGTTAGCAGCGCTGAGCTTCGAACAGGCCTCTGCAGCACCTCTTTACTAGCTGCAAGTGCTAAGTTAGCAGCGCTGAGCGTCAAACAGGCCTCTGCAGCACCTCTTTACTAGCTGCAAGTGCTAAGTTAGCAGCGCTGAGCGTCGAACAGGCCTCTGCTGCACAGAGTTCAGTGTCAAGTTACTAACTTAGCACTTGCTGAGGACCTGAACGCGCCCTGGCGTCCAGTGAATGGAGATTATGGTGGGGATTCCAGATAGAATGGCTGCGGCTTTTTAGTAAGTCAGACTGAGTTTGCTCTTTACATAAAGCATGTGTTGATGTGACCCCCCTCTTCATACAGAGCTGCCGGCAGGAATTGCTACATTGTGTATCGCATACGTTGTATTGTCTCTCTCGCCGCTTCTCTCTAACCAGGCTTTTACCATTCACTTCTGCACTCTCTCCCCATCCACTTCTAAACACAAATCCCTCACCCCGCACATTCAAATCCTATTCCCACCTCTTGTACTTCTTGTTCGCTCTTCTCCTTGCTCCAAGGGGATGTCTCCCCCTCCCCCCATCCCTGGACCCCCAAGGCTGCAGAGTTCAGCTCTAGAAACCCAACCAACCTCAGACACATTAACACCCCCCCCCCCCGTTCCCACCTTCCACTTGGGGCTCGAATACTAGGTCAATGAGTATCATGAAGAAATCGACTGCCTTCCATGATGTCTTCATCTTGCGCTCCCTACATCTACTGGCTCTCTCCATGTGATACTGCAACACCTGCATCCTTAAACACATGGTGGTCTCCAAATGACACACACCCCTAGACCGAGTGACAAAGCTGGCGACGCGGGATTCACTCTTCTCACTGCTCCTGTCAGCCCGTTCCTCCATGTCCATCTCTTACTTTCCCCACTTTTGAGGTCCATAATATCTGCCTGTTTAAAACCTCACGCTTGGTATTGCTGTTATCTAACAATTACCCCCCCCGGCCAACCTCTTCTCGGTTCACACATCTTGGGCTATGTTACATACTTGTTGCTAACTTAACCAGAGCTGGTGGAAACTTAAGTTAGCACCAGCTTTGTAATACGGCCCCAAGTGTCCTCTGACGTTCCATCTCTCATTCTTGGTGATTTTAGCATCCCTGTTGACTCGTCACTTAGCTCAGCAGCATCACGAGTACTCTCCATTACCTCCTCATTCGGCCTCACTCAGTGGTCCTACTCCCCCCCCCCTCCACTCAGAGCTGGCAATACTCTGGATCTCATCTTCTCTTACTCGTGCCCTATTACACCTTTCATTCTCTCTGACCATCATCTTCTGAGTTGTGACCTCCATTTTTCCTATCTCTTTTCTGTCCTAATGAAGCCATCACCCACTACAACTCTTTCCACCACCCTCGATAAGTTAGCACTGTCAAAACCTGGGTCATTGAGGTCAACCTGCCACAACTTGACCCGGAATCTCAAAAGATGTTCTCGAGCTGCTGAACGCTATTGGAGAAAGACCCGCTTCGGTCTTACAGCTCCGCCCTCTTCCTAGCCAAGCAGTCATATTATACGGCCCTAAGACTTTGCAAGAGCAGCTCCGGTCATGTGGAATGACTTGCCTCGCCCTATCAAACTCTCCCCTGATCTTCAGGCCTTCAAGAAATCCATCAAAACCCATCTCTTCAGATTATTGTACTGCATCACTGATGCTACTCCTCCCTCTGCTCACCTACTCGCACATGATTGAAGCTGCTTCAATGGCCCCATCGTTCCAGAACCGCTGGCACTAATAAAACTCCCCTTGTCTTTCTCAATCGCAATCCCTATAGACTGTAAACTCCTGTTTCAATCCCATGTCCTTTTATCTGTATCTTGTTTATTGTAAAGCGCTGCGGAAACTGTTGGTGCTATATGAATGAGGGTAATGTAACCCCGGCCTCGTAAGATAGAGCTCTCAGCAGAGCTGCCGACAGGAATCACTGCGTTACATAGAGCTGGAAAGGGTTACAGAGTTATGTCACAGAGCTTAGATCTTCCTGTCCCCTGTGAGGTACATTGTAAATGGAGAGTGGCCTTCCTTACTCCAGATGGGCACATGACTTGGCTACGTGGGTGAAGGGGTGAGGGTTAGAAATCACAATTTGTCTGCACTAGACCCCCAAAATAATGGCTAAGAAACCCCACTATTACCACTCCCTGCATATAAAGGAAGCAAAATGATGATTACTACATTTTCCTGTTATAAATCCAAATTTTAATGACTCGGAGGCAAGTATTTGCGTCTCCTTTCTTAACATTTGTTAAACGGCAGCAAGAGACCCGTGAATACATAGAACAAATAACATGAACTCCCTGTGTAAACCCCTCCCCCTAGTCTATAAACCTTTGCGGTCCTAGGTCCTAAAAGGCAGCGAACCAGGAAGCAAATCCTCTTTCTGGCTGTGGAACAGGCCAAATTGACAGGAAACCAAGATGAAAAGAAGAGGAATAAAGTATCCAAACGAAAGCCATCCGGGGTGAGGAAAAAGATAGGAACCAATTACCAAATTTTCCTATCCGGTGATGGAAAGTTTGGATTTTAATAAAGACTCGGAGGCGAGTATTTGCTTATCTCTTCTTTATTAAACTCACAGCAGCAAAAGAATTCAACAGAAAAACACCTAACATCCCAACATGGGAGTATCCCTTCCCTCAGACCCTAGCCACCCCCTCCTCTCCGTCCATAGGGGGGCATGTCCGGAGCATCATTTCCTCTTTTTTGCGTTCCGAACATCTCAACAGAACATGCGCAATTCAAGAGGGTCCTCAGGGAAGGTAGGAAAACAAGAAGCCATCTGATCAGCGGTTCAAGGTCCTGAAAGGAAACAGAAACACGAAAACCAGATCAGCCTCACGGGAAGACTAATCGTCCCCAATCCACAACACGCACATCCAAGCATTCCGTAAGCGCGGGAGCACAACAGTACGCGGGCACCCCAGTCCCCATCAAAATAACAACCAGAAGATGGAGAACAAAGCGTCCACAACCCCCACAACGGATGGGAGAGGTGGGAAATACTCGCCTCCGAGTCTTTATTAAAATCCAAACTTTCCGTCACCGGATAGGAAAATTTGGTAATTTTGAGACACGACTCGGAGGCTCCTATTTGCTTGTTCAACGCATCAAATCCTCCGCCCAATGCGGAGCCTGACGAAAATAGAAGGTGCGGAAAGTCGATTCTCTCGTCCAATCCGCCTCCTTCATGATATCCTCCAAACGACAACCAACCGCGTAAGCCTTGGACGCAGCCAAGCCCCGGATGGAATGCGCCCCGAATAGGGAAGTGTCAACACCCGCTAAAGACAACAGCCACCGAGCCCACTGCGCCAACGTGGAGATGGACACCGGAGCGTGAGGGGAGCAAAAGGACACAAATAAAGGTGAGGCCGCAGCCGTCCTCAGCGACCCAGTACGCGACTCAAAAGTCTTCAAACACCTGACTGGACACAACAACGGCTCCGACGGGAACGCCGGATAGAAAACCGAGGAGAGGGACGTCTTGGTCCTACGGGACACATCAAAACGAACCCCCTCTGGACCGAAGGAACGGACCTGGAAATCCAGCGCCCTCACATCACTGACACGTTTGCACGAAATCAAACACAAAAGAACCAACAGCTTGGCAGATAATTGACGTAGTGATAGACCTTCATTATCCGGCCAAGAACGTAGAAACCGCAAGACCACCGACACATCCCAGGTTGAGGTGTATCTGGGCATGGGAGGACGGGAAAGTCTGACCCCTTTCAACAAACGGCAGACCAAGGGGTGACGTCCGACCGGAACACCGTCAAACCCGACGTGACCGGCCGAGATAGCCGACCGGTAAACATTAACTGTTCTAAAAGCTAAACCCCCGTCGAATTGTGAGGCCAGGAAATCCAGAATGGATCCTAAAGGAGCCGAAACGGCATCTTGACCCCGTCCCACACACCAACGGTGCCATCCATCCCAGGCGGAACGATAGGCAGTCCTGGTACCCGGGGCCCATGCGAGTTGCAGCAGCCCCGCAGGTGATTCCGAAAGCTCAGTGCGCTGTCAGGCGAACCTGAAACAAGCCAAGCCATCAGAGGCAGTCGCACCTCCCGGAGCAGTGGGTGAGGGAGGCCGCACGGGTCCAGGAGGAGGTCCCGAGACCATGGCAGAAGCCGCGGCACGTCCACGGACAATTCCAAAAGCGTCGGGAACCACGGTTGCATCGGCCACCATAGCGTGATGAGAACCAGTTCCGACGTGGTCAGGCGAAGTTTGCCTAGCACGGATCCGAGTATTCGGAACGGTGGAAAGGCGTAGAGGCGAGCCGTCGGCCAATCCTGTAGGAGCGCGTCCGTCGCCTCTGCCTCCGGGTCCGGTCTCCAGCTGAAAAACCTCAGCAACTGACAGTTCAGTCGAGACGCGAACAAGTCCACCAACAGCGGACCCCATAAGCCGTTGAGAGCGTCAAAGACCAGTGGAAGAAGCTTCCAATCCCCCGATTCTTTGAAGTTGCAAGAGTTCCAGTCCACTACCGTGTTGTGAAGTCCTGGTAAGAATTGGGCTCTTACATACAGGCCTCGGGGAAGGCAAAATTCCCATAGGCGTGTAGCCATAGTCGTCAGAGCCAATGATCTGGGGCCCCCCAAGGCATTTATGTATCGCACCGCCGGAAAATTGTCTAGGCGTAAGAGGACCGATCGGTGTACGGTGTTGCGTGTGAAGCAACGAAGGGCAAATAAGGCCGCCAGAAGTTCCAACAAATTTATGTGCAGCTCTGTTTCCTTCGTTGACCAACGACCCCCCCCCCCGTCTCCAACGGACCGCACCGAGCCCCCCAGCCCAGGCGACTGGCGTCCGACTCGATCACCAACGTGTGCACCGGGTCCACCACCAGGCGGGAGTTCCACTCCGACCAGCTGGCTGACCACCAGTGCAGGTCTAGGATTGCGTCGTCCGAGAACGGAACCAGGTCCCGATAGGCCATGCCTTTCGGGCCGTCAATCGCCGTCAAGAGAACGGGCAGTCAATCGCTGGAGGGCCCTGTGAAGGGATGGAGTGTCCGCCTGCGGTCCTGCTCCTATCTGAACCCCTTGATGGCGTCCGGCCCGACTACCGAGTGGCTCGGCACTCGGCGTCTCGAGCAGCCTGATCTACCGACCTCTTGTTGGTGTGGAGGTGGCTGCTGGGCTGACTTGAGGCTCCTTTTCCTGGGATAGACGTGATGGGGAAGGCCGCTGAGTGCCTTCTAGGTGCAATGTGATATTCCCTGGAAGAACTCACCAGACGAAGCTGTATGACTTCAAAACAGAAACTGATTTATTACAAGGTTTGGGCAGATCCTTTTATACACACAACACAAAGACATGTCCAGACTTGATTACCCTCAGACATGTCCAGACTTGAATGCCCTCAGACATGTCCAGACTTAAATGCCCTCATACAATACAGGATACATGTTAATACATCACACTCTAATAAAAACCACACCAGTAAAACCACATCTAGACATGAAATAAAATGTCCATACACTTAAACGCACAACCGAAATATAAAAGGAAAAAATGATCTTTAAAACTGTGAGTTTTTAGTCACGCGGCTCGCTGGAAGGAGCGCTCAGGTCCATTCCGTGACATTTCTCCCCACCAATAAAGTCCGACGGACACGGTTGGACCCCAACGGGTCGAATCGGGGAAGTCGGAGCAGTCTCTGTGGCCCATAGTCTGTGGGTAGGAGGCGAGCAACCAGGCTTCTCCACTTGTCCTCGTAAACTAACCCGCTGTCCGAGGGGTGCTCCAGGCCCCAGCGCCGGGCGCCCCCGTTGGGGCAGTTGGTGGCAGGTATCCCCTCCTGGGGAAGGGTTCTGTCGTCGGGGAGGGGTACCGCCTGTACCACCTCCGGGGGTATCACGCACCTGGGAAAAACGCGGGCCACTTGCACGCGTCCCGGGCGCTCTGGTCAGCTGCTGGAAAAAGTAGTGGCTGTGGGAGGCCTCCGGGCCAAAGGGTTGGAACAGTGGGCAGAGTTGACAACAGCTCTGCCCCATAGCCAGCGCTTCTGCTGGCGAAGGGTCTCTGGGCGGGAGGATGGCTTCCTCCCTCTCCGGGGAAACCAAGTGCTGCGGGCAAGTCAACCCGGGGGTATCAGCCATCGGCTCCTCGGGGTAGGCGGTGGAGAGTGGGCAGAGGCCAGCGCTTCTGCTGGGTACGGGTCACTTTGCGGGAGGATGGCTTCTTCCATCTCCAGGGGGATCAAAGGTTGCGGGCAAACCAGCCCGGTGAGAACATCTGTCCGCTCCTCGTGGCAGAATGTGGAGAGTGGGCAGAGGCCAGCGGCGCTCTGCCCCGTGGCCAGCTCTTCTGCTGGGTAGGGGTCTCCTTGTGGGAGGAGGGCATCCTCCATAATGAAGGAGGTCAGGGGCTGTGTGGAAACAAGCCCAGGGGGATCCTCGGGTGGGTCCGGGGAATTAATCAAGGACGGTGGGCAGAGGGCCTCGGCGCTCTGTCCAGCTGCCAGTATTTCCGTTGGGGAAATTGCCACTGGCGCCGGGTCTTCTCGGGGGAGCAGGAGGTCCTCCATCTCCGGGGAAATCAAGGGCTGGGGAAAGACAAGCCCGGGGGGGAACATCTGTTTGCTCCTCGTGGCAGAATGGGGGAGGTGGGCAGAGGCCAGCGGCGCACTGCCCCGTTGCCAGCGCTTCTGCTGGGTACGCGACGGGGAACCCTGTCTCAGGCTCCAATTCCTCCGCCGACCAGTCCCAGGCCATGGGACTCGAGCCTAACTGTGGGGCTCCGTTAAACAGTTGCTTGTAGGCCTTCTCAAGCTCGCATTCCTGTCGGGCCAGGAGCTCCAGTTCATCGAGGTCCACCTCGTCCCAGTCGGCTGGGCCCTCCATCCGAAGATCCATGATCTGATCCAGACGCCACTCCGTATTTTCTCCAAACTCAGGGTCGTTGGCCATCCTCTCATACAGTGGCCCTGTGCCGCCATAGTCGAGGCCTATGGTGGGCATGGCGTGGGTTGTGCTGGGCATCAGTGGGACCATCAGCCACTTTGAAGGCCCGGTAGCTGGCATTCAGTGCAATCTCTCGTTGCACCAAGTGGTGGAGCTCTGCCTCCCACCCCTCTGAGGGTCGTCCTTCCAGGACGGCCTCTCGGGCCCTATCCTGCGCCTGGTAGATGGCCGATTCGGAGGGGATCTCGGTACCTTGGTGGTACTGTCCATGTACCAGGGCCTCGTACCAGAGGCCTCGGCGGATCTCATCCCGCCGTTCGAACTCCAGGCGGTCTGTTGCGGATCCTGGATCGAGATCGCTGCTCTCCTGCAGTCTTCTCTGGAACTCCGCTTTCGCCTTCTTAATGGTGCAGATATCATCTTCGAGCCAGTCCCTGGCGGGTGTAGCTTCCTTGACGGAAATTCCAGGCAAGCTGTAAATCTCCTCCCAAGTATCGCTGGGGAGTGCGGGTTCCTCCCATGAAGCTCCAGACAAGCTGTAAGTCCCCATAAAAGGATCGCTGGGGGGGGTGTAGAGTCCCTGGACGAAGCTCCAGGCAGGCTGTCAACCTCAACCCAGGGCTCTACGGGGTAGGTTTCAGGGGCGGGGTATTCTGTCCATGTCGCTTGGAGCTCGGCCAACCGCTGCTGATGTTGGTGCTCCTTTTCTCGCTCCTAACCTTCTTGGAGGACCGTCATGAGTTGTACAACTGCGGCTTCGGAGGGGGTGGTGCCGCGTATCTCTAATATTGCTCGAGCTTTCTTTCGGAGGGGATCTTCAGTGGCCGGAGTCGGGGTTGGGGTTCCCCTCATTCGCTGGTCCATCCCTGTAATCTCCTTGACCAGGGCTTTCTTGTTTTTGGTGCCGGCGATTCTTCCACGGCACTCTAGCAGGTCTTGATGTAGGCGGACAAAAATAGATTCACTTTCAAGACGGCGCCGGACCGGACACAAGCAAGGATTGTCTGAACACGAGTCTCTTTAGGAAAGGCAAATTTTATTGTGTCGTCACACAATTGCTCAAACAGGATTGAATCGCAAAGAGTGAGCCCCGTCTCCCCCCCTCGCAAGGGATCTTATACCCAAAAATACGTAATTAGGTACATCCCAATTAGCCCACCTCCCAATGACACTTTATTCCACCCCACGTGGGTTAATACCTCCCATCGTTAGTACAAAGAAATTCCACATTCTAGGTATAAATTGATACACTTCATGTTAGTTTGACAGTCTGTGATTTGTCGTGCTGTCTTTCTCAGGGCAGTGCCGTCCTCCCTATAGGCTGTGTTTATTTGAGTTAGATTAGGACATGGTCTGTTTTCTACGATCTCTTTGTTTCTCTGCAAGTCTCAATGACCTTGCCCCATTCATTCATCTTCCTGTCTCTCTGTGCCAAGAACCGGACGGATTCTGCCTGGTTTTATTGCTAGTTCCCTAATCTACCACACATTCTTTGAATTCTATGTAAGCTTCGTTTTTCACATCTAATGAAATCTATTCTATTTGCTAGTGAACCAATATTCTGAACAAGATGGCCGCCTGGATCATAGTAGCGACCATCTTTCAGCCTGATTCTACTTCATTGAAGGGAGCTTCTTTTGCAAGTTGCGTAGTGTGCCATGCTGTGTGTTTTCTGGGGGTTCAGAGAGCTATCCCACCGCTGCCACCAGTGTGACGGAATGGAGTGTCCGCCTGCGGTCCTGCTCCTATCTGACCCCCTTGATGGCGTCTGGCCCGACTACCGAGTAGCTCGGCACTCGGCGTCTCGAGCAGCCTGATCTACCGACCTCTTGTTGGTGTGGAGGTGGCTACTGGGCTGACTTGAGGCTCCTTTTCCTGGGATAGACGTGATGTGGGAGGCCGCTGAGTGCCTTCTAGGTGCAATGTGATATTCCCTGGAAGAACTCACCAGACGAAGCTGTATGACTTCAAAACAGAAACAGATTTATTACAAGGTTTGGGCAGATCCTTTTATACACACAACACAAAGACATGTCCAGACTTGAATGCCCTCAGACATGTCCAGACTTGAATGCCCTCATACAATACAGGATACATGTTAATACATCACACTCTAATAAAAACCACACCAGTAAAACCACATCTAGACATGAAATAAAATGTCCATACACTTAAACGCACAACCGAAATATAAAAGGAAAAAATGATCTTTAAAACTGTTAGTTTTTAGTCACGCGGCTCGCTGGAAGGAGCGCTCAGGTCCATTCCGTGACGGGCCCGATAATGGAGAGGAGCCGGGAGGACTGCCAGACGAGTGGCTGCCAGAAGACCCACCACTCGAGCTAGAGACCGAAGAGTCGTCGACTGGACCCTCAACAAGGCGCTGATCTCCTTCCGGATGGACTTCACCTTGGAGTCCGGAATACTGAGGGTCATGGATTGTGAATCCAGAGTAAACCACAGGAATTCCAGACGTTGGGTAGGGATCAGCAGAGATTTGTCCTCGTTGACTAGGAACCCCAGATCCTGCAGAAGGGACACCATCCACGACACATGGAGGGACGTCAGATATTGCGAAGTCGACATAATCAGTATATCGTCTAGATATATGACCAGTCGGACCCCCCGGGACCGAAGGTGAGCCATAACCGGTTTCATCAGCTTCGTGAAGCACCACGGAGCAGACGAAGGGCCGAAAGGGAGGCATCTGAAGCGTCAGAGCTTTCCGTCCCATGGGAAGCACAGGTAGTCGCGACTTTCCACCGCCATTGGAACGGACAGATACGCATCCCTGAGATCCAGCTTCGCGAAGCCAGTCCCCCGGACGCAGCAAGTCTCTCATGGTGTGCACTCCTTCCATTTGAAAGTGTTGCTACGTGACCCATTCGTTGAGGTCCCTTAGATTTATGACCGGTCGACACCCGCCGCCCTTCTTGGCGACCAGGAAGAGGTTGCTGATGAACTTTGGGGAGGACCCCGAAATCCGTTCTATCGCGGGCTTCTTTAGCAGGGTGTGGACCTCGGACCGGACCTGGTCTATCGAGAAGCACAACTGCGGAGGCGGGTGGTCGCACATGGGGGGGCGCAGCAAACTCGATTACATACCCCTTTATCGTTTGGAGCACCCAGGGATCCGTGGATATATGAGACCACGCCTCGGGAAAGAGTCCCAGACGACCCCCTACAGGGATCGAGTGATCCGGAATCAAAAGTGCAAGGCTTACCTGACGGTCGTCGTGGATAGCCGGATCCACTACCGAGGTAGCCGCGACCACGCCAGCAGCCTGCTCGGGACTGGTATGGCGGCCCGGCGGAACCAGACTCCTGGGCCCCTGCTGAGGAGGCTTGGGCGGGGCCTTTCTGATTGCAGGAAGGGCCCACTCTGCCGGCAGCTCGACCCCGGTAGTTGCCGGCTCTCCCGAAAACACGCTTGGGACCGAAGACTTTTTTGATGGAGGTCTCGACCTTTTCTAGATTGGTGAAGGTCCCTGCATATTTCCCCAGGTTTTTTATAAAAGCTTCCCCAAACAGAAGGCCTTGGGCTTCACTCCCCATATCCTTGCTGGCCATAGTGGTCAGTTGGAGGTCCATTTTTAACAGGATCGATTTCCTGCGTTCAGCGGCTAGTGCCGTATTAGTAGCTCCCAGCAGACATAATGAGCGTTGCACCCACTCCACAATCATGCCCGAATCCATGGTAGCGCCCTGGAGGCGGGCTTCCTCCGCCACGTCAAAGAGGTGGACTAACGGGGCATGGTCAATGCCTCGTTTCGGGGACCACCCTTTGGTGGTGATATATTTCTGAAAGTCCAGATCCACCTTCGGGGTAATACAGGTTTTCCCCGCGGTGGATGGTCGTGGGCATTCCGCTCTCAAGTTGGCCCGGGTGTCGCGATCCATGGGAAGACGTAGATGTGCGTCCACCCATTTTTCGACGTGTGGTTGTGGAGTCCACGCTGTAGATCGGGGGTTAGCGACCTGTACGGGGTCGAACATGGGTTTGCTCTGTGGGTCCCGGATAATAAGCACGGGAGAGTTGCGTCTGGGGGCATATGGCTCCTCATCGACCATCAGGTTGGAATTGTCTGGTGCATGAAGCTCGATGGCTTCGATATCCTCCCCATGCTCGGGTTCCTCACTCTCCGAGTCGCTGTACACTGGGAGTAAGCTGTGGCCCGTGGGATTGAGCTTTTTATCATCAACTGTTTTTTGTGCCTCACGGTCAGAGGCTCTTTTACGCGAGACGTACTCGCCATCATCATAAGGCAGTGCTGTGGGGTTGCCAGCCCCTCTAGGAGCAAAGTCACCATGCCGTATAACGGCCCGAGAGTCGGGTTTGTAAGGGGTCGCAGAGCGGGAAGATGCAACTGACTCACAGGGCGGAGTGGTGGGGGCCCCATGGAACCGAATGTGGGTCTAGAGGAAGGACCATGTGAGGGGCCAGCGTCCAAGGCGTCCCTAAGGGATGACACCGCCAAGGCCACGGTATCTGCTATAGTCGAGCGCAGCGTGGCCTCCATTGCTGCGAATCGCGCTTTTGATTTTGAGTGGCGGCGTGGAGGGGAATTTTGTGGTTGAGGGTCCCCTGAGGCCATGCGTCGGGAGCTGGCAGCGGATTCGGACCTAGGAGAGGTCAAACAGAAATCCGATGTGTGCTTAGAGAGGGACATATTTACTGCGTGCTGGGGTCTTCGACTCGCGTTGTTAAAATGGCGCCGAAGGTAGCAGTCGAACTGCGCAAGCGTGGGGACGCACGAGGCTCCGCCCCACGGTTTCGCGGGAAAATCAGGAAGCCGGTAATGAAGTGAAAGTCCAGTAATAGACCTCAGACGAACGGAATCATGTGTAGGTATCAGCAGTGCGGGAGCAGGATAGCCGGTGCAAGTGAGCGTATGACGCTAGAGAAATAACCCCGCGGCGCGACGGTTACTCGAACCGGTATATTCGCGGGCAGACCCAGGCGCCGATCCCTGCGGTTAAAAGCCGGGTAGATCGGGCCCAGGGATGAAAGTTTAGAAAACAGTCACTCCAACACAGTCAAACACTTAAATTTTGCAGAGCGCAAAATGGAGTACTTATCTGGGTGAGGAGCAGCAAAAGAAGAGGAAATTATGCTCCGGACACGCCCACCTATGGACAGAGAGGAGGGGGTGGCTAGGGACTGAGGGAAGGGACACTCCCATGTTGGGATGTTAGGTGTTTTTCTGTTGAATTCTTTTGCTGCTGTGAGTTTAATAAAGAAGAGATAAGCAAACAGGAGCCTCCGAGTCGTGTCTTAAAATCAGGAGGCTGAAAGAAAACCGAAACACAAACAAGGCATTAGGAGTCCTGCAACTGTCTGACCATACCCGAAACCAGAGCAGTCAAAAGTGCCAATGAAAACCAGAACCACGTAGAAAATGTAGAGACCGCACTGTGTTTCTTCGAATGGTGCACTAGTGTCACCTGTGTTTAACACCTGAGATGAGCATCAAAAACAAACGTTTCGGGTGTGGAACCCTTCTTCAGGGTATTGCTCGTACAGACTGAAACAAGTGTCCATCCCACCAAGCCCAAAATAACCCCTCCCCTCAACATGCTAATGTTTCTTCCTGTGAGCTATAAAGTCCAAAAGATGGCTGCCTGAGTACTTCCTGTTTTTAGTGGTAATGAAGGAGCCAATGAAAACAGAGCAAAGCTTTATTAAATGGTTAAGGAAAAACCGTGACAATACGCGGGACAAAGGACACCAAACATAGTAATTAAAATCTTTATTTAAAGTAACATGATTACAATATAGCAAACATGACAGTAGAACACATAGGGTGGGTGGGGAGGGAAATTCTCGCCTCCGAGTCATTAAAATTCTAACTTTCCGTCATGGTTATAGGGAACTTTTGTAAATTTTCAGGCCGGACACTGAAGCTTCATATTTGCAACTCTTTCTTGCTTTTAATAAGTGTGTGTAAGTGTGTGTGTGTGTGTGTGTCCAGACCAGAGGAAGAGAGGTTATACTCTCGAAAGCTCGTCTTTTAAATGTAACATTAGTCCAATAAAAAGTATTATTACATGGTACAAACCACCACATTAGATTCCCCCCCCTCCTGTATATAGTCCACTCCTTGTTATACATATGTACTTGAGGAACGTCCCACTTCCTCTTTCTTGCTGCTCGTCTGATTGGATAGGTATTCTCTCTCCAGCCTCCCTGGTTCTCCTCACCAGAGTTCGTGGGTTTTGGTTTATTTGTCTCTATTATTGTCAATTCGTTAAAGAACGCTCTGATTGTTGGGTTTAGGGATCAGCGTTACTTCACTGGGGCCCCGTTCTGATTCCCACAGTCATCGTGCATTATGGCCGTCGGAACACATCGCGTTCCGACTCCACCCACGTCTTGCGCATACCTTTATGGGATGTCCTCCAATTATTCACACCTGCTACAGTTGGCCTTCCCCCATCCTCCGCCCTATGTGGCCAAGTGGGAGGCGGATTTGGGGGAGTCTTTGTCAGAGGAAGATTGGTCGGAGATTTGGGACCATTTCCCCTGGGTCACGGTGTGCACGGCGGTCCAGGAAAATTGCTTCAAAGTCCTCACCAGATGGTACCTCCACCTGCGTCGATTGGCTCATTTACAACCGGGGTCTTCCACTCAGTGCTTTCGAGGCTGTGGTGAGGAAGGGACGTATTTGCACGTGTGGTGGAGCTGCCTGGGTGTGAGACCTCTTTGGGACTAAATGTTTGCCGACTTAAGCCGATGTTTTGGAGTCTGCTTAGAGCCGGACCGGTGGACGGCCCTACTTAACTGCCCTTATCAGAGCGTACCCCTTCAACTCTGTGCTGACAACCTGATTTCTCGGGTGTGCACTGCGTCTCGCCTCAGCTTGGCGTGCACTTGGAAAGGTCCCCCTCCTGACAGGGCCCAAGTGGACACCAAGATCTGGTTCATGGTTACCATGGAGCGCCTGATGGCGGTTCTCCATGGCCGGATGCCCCACTACGAACGGGTTTGGTCTCCTTGGCTGGCAGTGTTTGCGCCTTCGACCACCCCCGCCCTGGCGTTTTCCGTCTGGATTGCCGCTTTCACCTTGGTCTCGGGATCACATACCTGCGTCCCAACCTCTGGGACTTAGGGGGGAAGGGCAGAAGAGGCAAACCCCAGAGTCCTAGTGGATTGTTCTCTAACCTGGATGCCACCCCCCCCCCAAGCCGCCCTTTTTTTTCCCCCTTTTTTGTGTGTCTCTTCTTTCCCAGCTCTCTCTCTCTCTCTCTTGCCTTCACTCTCCCGTATACTTCCTCTTGATCTCTCGGGCGCGAGGATCCTAATAAAATATTATCTTTGTTCTTTCCTTTCGAGCGGGAACACATTTATTACCGTGGTTGTTGTACTCCTACCTCCATCCCTTTTCATTCTTTTTCACAATATATTGACATATGCTCTTATTTAGATACTTTATGATTCCGTTTGCTACAATGTATGCCTCTTTCATGATATTTACTGTTTTCGCTGATTACTGAAAAAAAAACAACTTTAAAACCCAGTAGTGTCTTGATCCAGATAATTCCTGCTTTGCGAATAGCACGCTTGGTTTTTCGTTACTGTAGTATTTAACATTTGGTATATTTATTAGCTGTGTATGGTTGGGCTCCTGGATTGGGGGGTGGCATACAGCTAGTGGGGTTTCAAAAGTGCCCTAATTACTTTCGTGGTGGCAGCATGTACTCTAAAAGGTGTGTACGGTAACCTGGGGCTTGGGGCCCTGAGAGTGGGTAAAGTTAGTGAGTCCAGAGGTTTGGAGCTGTAACCCCTTGTACGCTCTCCTTCCGCACATTACGACAGGGTTAGGTAGTTTAGGTAGCTTTTTTTCTTTCTGTGACACCCCCCAAGGATATATGTATAACAAGAAGTGGACTATGTATGGGAGGGGGAGTCTAATGTGGTGGATTGTACTTTTTTTTTTTTTTCTTTTTTTAAAAAGTTTATATACTTGCTGCTAGTTCTCAAAAGCAAGAAAGCGTTGCAAATACTCCTCGCCTCCGTGTCCTTAATAAAATTCAAACTTTCCGTTATGAAATAGGAAAATTTTGTAATTTTAAGGCAGGACTCGGACACTCATATTTACAGATTTAATGGGCAACCAGCAGCAAATCCTCCAGGCGACAGCCCAAGGTAACTGCGGAAGAAACCATAGCACTATTGCTGCTGTTTAATAAATGTCAAGGAAGAGCCGGAAATCGGAGCCTCCAAGTCCATGCCTTAAAATGTGATGTGTCTGCTGATAATTCTATGCTGTCTCCAAAGGTCATTCACCAAATATTAAATGTAGGTGACTTGAAGCGCCCCGTTCAATTAAACCCACAAAACTATTTAGTAGATCCGATAGTCAAGACACTCACAAGGCCCCAAGACTAGTAGCGCTGCGGAATATGCTGGCGCTTTATAAATAAATAATAATAATAATAATAATAGTAGGACAAATGTCCCTTTAGGTAACGTGCTTCTTGTATCAGACAAAGGCAGAGCTTAATAAAGGAATATTTATTAAATCGTCACCGTGAATGTACAGGATAAAATGAGCCGCTGCGAGAATATACACACCCACAAACATACAGGATTAAATGAGCCGCTGCGAGCATATACACACCCACATACATGATTAAATGAGCCGCCGCGAGAATATACACACCCACAAACATACAGGATTAAATGAGCCGCCGCGAGAATATACACACCCACATACATACAGGATTAAATGAGCTACTGCGAGAATATACACACCCACAAACCTACAGGATTAAATGAGCCACTGCGTGAATATACACACCCACAGACATACAGGATTAAATGAGCCACTGCGTGAATATACACACCCACAAACATACAGCATTAAATGAGCCCCTGCGAGAATATACACACCCACAAACACACAGGATTAAATGAGCTACTGCGAGAATATACACACCCACATACATACAGGAGGAGAATATACACACCCACAAACATACAGAATTAAATGAGCCGCCGCGAGAATATACACACCCACAAACATACAGAATTAAATGAGCCCGCCGCGAGAATATACACACCCACAAACATACAGGATTAAACGAGCCCCTGCGAGAATATACACACCCACATACATACAGGATTAAATGAGCCGCCGTGAGAATATACACACCCACATACATACAGGATTAAATGAGCCCCTGCGAGCATATACACACCCACAAACATACAGGATTAAATGAGCCACTGCGTGAATATACACACCCACAAACATACAGCATTAAATGAGCCCCTGCGAGAATATACACACCCACAAACGTACAATATTAAATGAGCCGCTTCGAGAATATACTCACCCACAAACATACAGGATTAAGTGAGCCGCTGCGAGAATATACACACTCACAAACATACAGGATTAAATGAGCCGCCTTGAGAATATACACACCCACAAACATACAGGATTAAATGAGCCGCTGCGAGAATATACACACCCACAAACATACAGGATTAAATGAGCCCCTGCAAGAATATACACACCCACAAACATACAGGATTAAATGAGCCGCCGCGAGAATATACACACCCACAAACATACAGGATTAAATGAGCCGCCGTGAGAATATACACACCCACAAACATACAGGATTAAATGAGCCGCTGCGAGAATATACACACCCACAAACATACAGGATTAAATGAGCCGCCGTGAGAATATACACACCCACAAACATACAGGATTAAATGAGCCACTGCTAGAATATACACACCCACAAACATACAGGATTAAATGAGCCACTGCGTGAATATACACACCCACAAACATACAGCATTAAATGAGCCCCTGCGAGAATATACACACTCACAAACATACAGGATTAAATGAGCCGCTGCGAGAATACACACACTCACAAACATACAGGATTAAATGAGCCGCCTCGAGAATATACACACCCACAAACATACAGGATTAAATGAGCCGCCTCGAGAATATACACACTCACAAACATACAGGATTAAATGAGCCGCCTCGAGAATATACACACCCACAAACATACAGGATTAAATGAGCCGCTGCGAGAATATACACACCCACAAACATACAGGATTAAATGAGCCGCCGCGAGAATATACACACCCACAAACATACAGGATTAAATGAGCCGTCGTGAGAATATACACACCCACAAACATACAGGATTAAATGAGCCGCCGTGAGAATATACACACCCACAAACACACAGGATTAAATGAGCCGCTGCGAGAATATACACACCCACAAACATACAGGATTAAATGAGCCACTGCGTGAATATACACACCCACAAACATACAGCATTAAATGAGCCCCTGCGAGAATATACACACCCACAAACGTACAATATTAAATGAGCCGCTTCGAGAATATACACACCCACATACAGGATTAAATGAGCCCCTGCAAGAATATACACACCCACAAACATACAGGATTAAATGAGCCACTGCGAGAATATACACACCCACAAACATACAGGATTAAATGAGCCGCCGTGAGAATCTACACACCCACAAACATACAGGATAAATGAGCCGCCGTGAGAATATACACACCACAAACATACAGATTAAATGAGCCGCCGCGAGAATACACACACCCCACAAACATACAGATTAAATGAGCCGCCGCGTGAGAATATACACACTCACAAACACACAGGATTAAATGAGCCGCCGCGAGAATATACACACCCACAAACATACAGGATTAAATGAGCCGCCGCGTGAATATACACACCCACAAACATACAGGATTAAATTGAGCCGCCGCGAGAATATACACACCCACAAACATACAGAATTAAATGAGCCGCCGCGAGAATATACACACCCACAAACATACAGGATTAAACGAGCCCCTGCGAGAATATACACACCCACAATACATACAGGATTAAATGAGCCGCCGTGAGAATATACACACCCACATACATACAGGATTAAATGAGCCCCTGCGAGCATATACACACCCACAAACATACAGGATTAAATGAGCCACTGCGTGAATATACACACCCACAAACATACAGCATTAAATGAGCCCCTGCGAGAATATACACACCACAAAACGTACAATATTAAATGAGCCGCTTCGAGAATATACTCACCCACAAACATACGGATTAAGTGAGCCGCTGCGAGAATATACACACTCACAAACATACAGGATTAAATGAGCCGCCTTGAGAAATACACACCCCACAAACATACAGGATTAAATGAGCCGCTGCGAGAATATACACACACCACAAACATACAGGATTAAATGAGCCCTGCAAGAATATACACACCCACAAACATACAGGATTAAATGAGCCGCCGCGAGATATACACACCCACAAACATACAGGATTAAATGAGCCGCCGTGAGAATATACACACCCACAAACATACAGGATTAAATGAGCCGCTGCAGAATATACACACACAAACATACAGGATTAAATGAGCCGCCGAGAATATACACACCCACAACATACAGGATTAAATGAGCCACCGCTGCTAGAATATATACACACACAAAACATACAGGATTAAATGAGCCACTGCGTGATATATCACACCCACAAACATACAGCATTAAATGAGCCCTGCGAGAATATACACACTCACAAACATACAGGATTAATGAGCCGCTGCGAGAATACACACACTCACAAACACAGGATTAAATGAGCCGCCTCGAGAATATACACACCCACAAACATACAGGATTAAATGAGCCGCCTCGAGAATATACACACTCACAAACATACAGGATTAAATGAGCCGCCTCGAGAATATACACACCCACAAACATACAGGATTAAATGAGCCGCTGCGAGAATATACACACCCACAAACATACAGGATTAAATGAGCCGCCGTGAGAATATACACACCCACAAACATACAGGATTAAATGAGCCGCCGCGAGAATATACACACCCACATACAGGATTAAATGAGCGCCGCGAGAATATACACACCACACATACAGGATTAAATGAGCCGCTGCGAGAATATACACACCCACAAACATACAGGATTAAATGAGCCGCTGCGAGCATATACACACCCACATACAGGATTAAATGAGCCGCTGCGAGAATATACACACTCACAAACATACAGGATTAAATGAGCCGCTGCGAGCATATACACACCCACAAAACATACAGGATTAAATGAGCCGCCGCGAGAAATATACACACCACAAACATACAGGATTAAATGAGCCGCCGTGAGAATATACACACCCAACACAAGGATTAGGATGAGCCGCCGTGGGAATATACACAAACAAACATACAGGATTAAATGAGCCGCCGTGAGAATATACACACCACAAACATACAGGATTAAATGAGCCGCCGTGAGAATATACACACCCACAAACATACAGGATTAAATGGACCGCCGTGAGAATATACACACCCACAAACATACAGGATTAAATGAGCCGCCGTGAGAATATACACACCCACAAACATACAGGATTAAATGAGCCGCCGCGAGAATATACACCCACAAACATACAGGATTAAATGAGCCGCTGCGAGAATATACACACCCACAAACATACAGGATTAAATGAGCCGCCGTGAGAATATACACACCCACAAACACAGGATTAAATGAGCCGCCGTGAGAATATACACACCCACAACATACAGGATTAAATGAGCCGCCGCGAGAATATACACACCACAAACATACAGGATTAAATGAGCCGCCGCGTGAGAATATACACACCCACAAACATACAGGATTAAATGAGCCGCCGTGAGAATATACACACTCACAAACATACAGGATTAAATGAGCCGCCGTGAGAATATACAACACTCACAAGGCAATCGGTAAACATACAAGGATTAAATGAGCCGCCGTGAGAATATACACACCCAAACATACAGGATTAAATGAGCCGCTGCGAGAATATACACACCCACAAACATACAGGATTAAATGAGCCGCCGTGAGAATATACACACTCACAAACATACAGGATTAAATGAGCCGCCGAGAGAATATACACCCACAAACATACAGGATTAAATGAGCCGCTGCGAGAATATACACACCCACAAACACACAGGATTAAATGAGCTACTGTGAGAATATACACACTCACAAACATACAGGATTAAATGAGCCGCCGCGAGAATATACACACTCACAAACATACAGGATTAAATGAGCCCTGCGTGAGAATATACACACCCACAAACATACAGGATTAAATGAGCCGCTGCGAGAATATACACACCCACAAACATACAGGATTAAATGAGCCGCCGTGAGAATATACACCCACAAACATACAGGATTAAATGAGCCGCCTGCGAGAATATACACACCCACAAACATACAGGATTAAATGAGCCGCTGCGAGAATATACACACTCACACAACATACAGGATTAAATGAGCCGCTGCGAGAATATACACACCCACAAACATACAGGATTAAATGAGCCGCTGCGAGAATATACACACCCACAAACATACAGGATTAAATGAGCCGCTGCGAGAATATACACACCCACAAACATACAGGATTAAATGAGCCCGCTAGCGAGCATACACAACACAACAGGTTAAATGAGAGGCTGCGAGAATATACACACAAACATACAGGATTAAATGAGGCCGAGCCTGAATATACAACAAAAAATAAGAATGACCGCCGTGAGAATATACACAACAAACACAGGATTAAATGAGCCGCTGCGAGATATATACACACTCACAAACACACAGGATTAAATGAGCCGCCGTGAGATATACACACCACAAAACATACAGGATTAAATGAGCGCGCCGTGAGAATATACACACCCACAAACATACAGGATTAAATGAGCCGCTGCGAGATATATACACCACTCACAAACATACAGGATTAAATGAGCCGCTGCGAGAATATACACACCCACAACATACAGGATTAAATGAGCCGCCGTGAGAATATACACACCCACAAACATACAGGATTAAATGAGCCGCCTGAGAATATACACACACTCACAACATACAGGATTAAATGAGCCGCCGTGAGAATATACACACCCAAAACATACAGGATTAAATGAGCCGCCGCGAGAATATACACACTCACAAACATACAGGATTAAATGAGCCGCTGCGAGAATATACACACCCACAAACATACAGGATTAAATGAGCCGCTGCGAGAATATACACACCCACAAACATACAGGATTAAATGAGCCGCTGCGAGAATATACACACCCACAAACATACAGGATTAAATGAGCCGCTGCGAGAATATACACACTACACAAACATACAGGATTAAATGAGCCGCTGTGCGAGAATATACACACACACAAACATACAGGATTAAATGAGCCGCTGCGAGAATATACACACCCACAAACATACAGGATTAAATGAGCCGCCGCGAGAATATACACACTCACAAACATACAGGATTAAATGAGGCGCCGCGAGAATATACACACTCACAAACATACAGGATTAAATGAGCCGCTGCGAGAATATACACACTCCACAAACATACAGGATTAAATGAGCCGCTGCGAGAATATACACACCCACAAACATACAGGATTAAATGAGCCGCCGTGAGAGATATACACACCACAAACATACAGGATTAAATGAGCCGCCGTGAGAATATACCACACCCACAAACATACAGGATTAAATGAGCCGCCGCGAGAATATACACACCCTCACATACAGGGGATTAAATGAGCCGCTGCGAGAATATACACACCACATACACAGGATTAAATGAGCCGCCGTGAGATATACACACTCACAAACATACAGGATTAAATGAGCCGTGCGAGCATATACACACCCACAAACACACAGGATTAAATGAGCCGCTGCGAGCATATACACACCCACAAACACACAGGATTAAATGAGCCACTGCGTGAATATACACACCCACAAACATACAGGATTAAATGAGCCACTGCGAGAATATACACACCCACAAACATACAGGATTAAATGAGCCGCCGTGAGAATATACACACCCACAAACATACAGGATTAAATGAGCCGCCGCGAGAATATACACACCCACATACAGGATTAAATGAGCCGCTGCGAGCATATACACACCCACATACAGGATTAAATGAGCCGCTGCGAGAATATACACACTCACAAACATACATGATTAAATGAGCCGATGCGAGCATATACACACCCACAAACACACAGGATTAAATGAGCCGCCGCGAGCATATACACACCCACAAACATACAGGATTAAATGAGCCGCCGCGAGAATATACACACCCACAAACATACAGGATTAAATGAGCCGCCGTGAGAATATACACACTCACAAACATACAGGATTAAATGAGCCGCCGTGAGAATATACACACCCACAAACATACAGGATTAAATGAGCCGCCGTGAGAATATACACACCCACAAACATACAGGATTAAATGAGCCGCCGTGAGAATATACACACCCACAAACATACAGGATTAAATGAGCCGCCGTGAGAATATACACACCCACAAACATACAGGATTAAATGAGCCGCCGCGAGAATATACACACCCACAAACATACAGGATTAAATGAGCCGCCGTGAGAATATACACACTCACAAACATACAGGATTAAATGAGCCGCCGTGATAATATACACACCCACAAACATACAGGATTAAATGAGCCGCCGTGAGAATATACACACTCACAAACATACAGGATTAAATGAGCCGCCGTGAGAATATACACACCCACAAACATACAGGATTAAATGAGCCGCCGTGAGAATATACACACTCACAAACATACAGGATTAAATGAGCCGCCGTGAGAATATACACACTCACAAAAATACAGGATTAAATGAGCCGCCGTGAGAATATACACACTCAAACATACAGGATTAAATGAGCCGCTGCGAGCATATACACACCCACAAACATACAGGATTAAATGAGCCGCCGTGAGAATATACACACTCACAAACATACAGGATTAAATGTGCCGCCGAGAGAATATACACCCACAAACAGGAGAAATGAGCCGCTAGCTATGAATGAGCCCCACAAAACACACAGGATTAAATGAGCTACTGTGAGAATATACACACTCACAAACATACAGGATTAAATGAGCCGCTGAGAATATACACACCCACAAACACACAGGATTAAATGAGCCGCTGCGAGAATATACACACCCACAAACATACAGGATTAAATGAGCCGCCGTGAGAATATACACACCCACAAACATACAGGATTAAATGAGCCGCTGCGAGAATATACACACCCACAAACATACAGGATTAAATGAGCCGCTGCGAGAATATACACACCCACAAACATACAGGATTAAATGAGCCGCTGCGAGAATATACACACCCACAAACATACAGGATTAAATGAGCCGCTGCGAGAATATACACACCCACAAACATACAGGATTAAATGAGCCGCTGCGAGAATATACACACCCACAAACATACAGGATTAAATGAGCCGCTGCGAGAATATACACACTCACAAACATACAGGATTAAATGAGCCGCTGCGAGAATATACACACTCACAAACATACAGGATTAAATGAGCCGCTGCGAGAATATACACACCCACAAACATACAGGATTAAATGAGCCGCCGCGAGAATATACACACCACAAACATACAGGATTAAATGAGCCGCCGTGAGAATATACACACTCACAAACATACAGGATTAAATGAGCCGCTGCGAGAATATACACACCCACAAACATACAGGATTAAATGAGCCGCCGCGAGAATATACACACCCACAAACATACAGGATTAAATGAGCCGCCGCGAGAATATACACACTCACAAACATACAGGATTAAATGAGCCGCCGCGAGAATATACACACCCACAAACATACAGGATTAAATGAGCCGCCGCGAGAATATACACACCCACAAACATACAGGATTAAATGAGCCGCTGCGAGAATATACACACCCACAAACATACAGGATTAAATGAGCCGCTGCGAGAATATACACACTCACAAACATACAGGATTAAATGAGCCGCTGCGAGAATATACACACTCACAAATAACAGGATTAAATGAGCCGCCTGTGAGAACCTATCACACAAACTGAATGGACTGCTGCCCGGATTAACATCAGCTTCGCTGCGAGTTAGAGATCGACCCCCCCCCCCCCCTCAGTGAAAACACATGGCACATTGTGTATCTCCACTTTATACAGCTCTCCTTGCGCTCAGATTAAATGCGACGCTATAGAGTCAAAACACCCACAGAGAAAGGTGAAAACCAGGAGAGATGAACTAGAAATTAAAAAACACAGGATCAAATGAGCCGCCGAGATAAAATTCTCTATTTATACACTTTCCATAATCGCTATTGCGGTCTAGATTAACACCATTCACTTGGCAAATGACCCCTGGATTTTACACCTCTCTCAGATATAAACCTGTATGAGAGAAAAGAAAATCCTGCAGGCATCGCCTAAGTGGGAGCCGCATCCGTAACAATCCCTCTGGGGGAGGGGCGCGTCAGCGAGGAAATATTTGACAAGACGCCGCGAGAATATAATGCACAGCCTAGTCAGGATAAACAGCCGCTCGGCATAGGAAACCAGGGGACAAACAGGACCTGGGGGGGTATGGGCCGGGCGGGGAGGGGCGCTAGGATGGGGAGGGCGCGACCGAGGCCGCGGAGATCGACCCCCATGGCTCAGGACGACTACATGGCTACTTTGTACTGGGCTTACAATCTCATTGCGCCGGCATTCAGCGCACTATATCAGGATTATTCAGAGAAAGGTGAAATGCAGAAGAATGATCTGTTAGAATTCGTGAAATTCAGGTCCAAGCTGCGAAAAGTAAATTCTTCTATTCCTCATTGAAGCTAAATGGGCGGTCACGTTCAGTTGGCTTTCCCCGGTTATTCCCCTGTTGCAATATAGGCCTGAATGGATTGCGGCGGATCCAATCTGAAGACGCCTGGTGGCAGGCCTAAGATTGGGCAGCCTATGCCATTGTCGTTATGCCTAGATGGGCAGGTCGATGCTTTAGAGGAACTGGATAGACATTTACGGCTCTGTGCTGCTAAATTACAGATAGATAGCTGAGTTCAAGCTATTGTCATATTATCGCCTGATCATTAGACGCCTCCATGGTAGGATGATTTCACGATGGGACTGGGAATTCCATTCATTAGCGGACGCCTCACTATAGGCTCATATTGAGGCTGGGAGATTGGGCTGAGGATCGCAATTAGCTACATTATAGGACTAACGATTGGGGGCTGGATGGCACATTAGACGATCAATTATGGGGACTGGATTAGGATAATGGATGCCTAACCGGATTCATTACGATCGCAGTCGCTGCAAGATTAGATTAGCATGAGGCGGATCCATTCATTGAGCAAGTATATGTTAGAGGGTCAGGATGGAACCCTTTGACCTCCCATGTTAAATTAACAAATTGCCTAAATTACAGATGTTTTCAAGAATGGGCTGGATTCCATTCATTAGACGCCTCCAATGGTAGGACTATGATTGAGAATGGGCTGGATTCCATTCATTAGACGCCTCACATTATAGGACTACGATTGAGAATGGGCTGGATTCCATTCATTAGACGCCTCCCATTATAGGGCTACGATTGAGAATGGGCTGGATTCCATTCATTAGACGCCTCACATTATAGGACTACGATTGAGAATGGGCTGGATTCCATTCATTAGACGCCTCACATGATAGGACTACGATTGAGAATGGGCTGGATTCCATTCATTAGACGCCTCACATTATAGGACTATGATTGAGAATGGGCTGGATTCCATTCATTAGACGCCTCACATGATAGGACTACGATTGAGAATGGGCTGGATTCCATTCATTAGACGCCTCCCATTATAGGGCTACGATTGAGAATGGGCTGGATTCCATTCATTAGACGCCTCCCATTATAGGGCTACGATTGAGAATGGGCTGGATTCCATTCATTAGACGCCTCACATTATAGGGCTACGATTGAGAATGGGCTGGATTCCATTCATTAGACGCCTCACATTATAGGACTACGATTGAGAATGGGCTGGATTCCATTCATTAGACGCCTCACATTATAGGACTACGATTGAGAATGGGCTGGATTCCATTCATTAGACGCCTCACATGATAGGACTACGATTGAGAATGGGCTGGATTCCATTCATTAGACGCCTCCCATTATAGGGCTACGATTGAGAATGGGCTGGATTCCATTCATTAGACGCCTCACATTATAGGACTAACGATTGAGAATGGGCTGGATTCCATTCATTAGACGCCTCACATTATAGGACTATGATTGAGAATGGGCTGGATTCCATTCATTAGACGCCTCACATGATAGGACTACGATTGAGAATGGGCTGGATTCCATTCATTAGACGCCTCCCATTATAGGGCTACGATTGAGAATGGGCTGGATTCCATTCATTAGACGCCTCACATTATAGGACTACGATTGAGAATGGGCTGGATTCCATTCATTAGACGCCTCACATGATAGGACTACGATTGAGAATGGGCTGGATTCCATTCATTAGACGCCTCCCATTATAGGGCTACGATTGAGAATGGGCTGGATTCCATTCATTAGACGCCTCACATGATAGGACTACGATTGAGAATGGGCTGGATTCCATTCATTAGACGCCTCCCATTATAGGGCTACGATTGAGAATGGGCTGGATTCCATTCATTAGACGCCTCACATTATAGGACTACGATTGAGAATAGGCTGGATTCCATTCATTAGACGCCTCACATGATAGGACTACGATTGAGAATGGGCTGGATTCCATTCATTAGACGCCTCACATTATAGGACTACGATTGAGAATGGGCTGGATTCCATTCATTAGACGCCTCACATTATAGGTCTACGATTGAGAATGGGCTGGATTCCATTCATTAGACGCCTCACATGATAGGACTACGATTGAGAATGGGCTGGATTCCATTCATTAGACGCCTCCCATTATAGGGCTACGATTGAGAATGGGCTGGATTCCATTCATTAGACGCCTCACATTATAGGACTACGATTGAGAATGGGCTGGATTCCATTCATTAGATGCCTCACATGATAGGACTACGATTGAGAATGGGCTGGATTCCATTCATTAGACGCCTCCCATTATAGGGCTACGATTGAGAATGGGCTGGATTCCATTCATTAGACGCCTCACATTATAGGACTACGATTGAGAATGGGCTGGATTCCATTCATTAGACGCCTCACATTATAGGACTACGATTGAGAATGGGCTGGATTCCATTCATTAGACGCCTCACATTATAGGACTATGATTGAGAATGGGCTGGATTCCATTCATTAGACGCCTCGCATGATAGGACTACGATTGAGAATGGGCTGGATTCCATTCATTAGACGCCTCCCATTATAGGGCTACGATTGAGAATGGGCTGGATTCCATTCATTAGACGCGCCTCACATTATAGGACTACGATTGAGAATGGGCTGGATTCCATTCATTAGACGCCTCACATGATAGGACTACGATTGAGAATGGGCTGGATTCCATTCATTAGACGCCTCCCATTATAGGGCTACGATTGAGAATGGGCTGGATTCCATTCATTAGACGCCTCACATTATAGGACTACGATTGAGAATGGGCTGGATTCCATTCATTAGACGCCTCACATGATAGGACTACGATTGAGAATGGGCTGGATTCCATTCATTAGACGCCTCCCATTATAGGCTACGATTGAGAATGGGCTGGATTCCATTCATTAGACGCCTCACATTATAGGACTACGATTGAGAATGGGCTGGATTCCATTCATTAGACGCCTCACATGATAGGACTACGATTGAGAATGGGCTGGATTCCATTCATTAGACGCCTCACATTATAGGACTACGATTGAGAATGGGCTGGATTCCATTCATTAGACGCCTCACATTATAGGACTACGATTGAGAATGGGCTGGATTCCATTCATTAGAGACGCCTCACATTATAGGACTATGATTGAGAATGGGCTGATTCCATTCATTAGACGCCTCACATGATAGGACTACGATTGAGAATGGCTGGATTCCATTCATTAGACGCCTCACATTATAGGACTACGATTGAGAATGGGCTGGATTCCATTCATTAGACGCCTCACATTATAGGACTACGATTGAGAATGGGCTGGATTCCATTCATTAGACGCCTCACATGATAGGACTACGATTGAGAATGGGCTGATTCCATTCATTAGACGCCTCCCATTATAGGGCTACGATTGAGAATGGGCTGGATTCCATTCATTAGACGCCTCACATTATAGGACTACGATTGAGAATGGGCTGGATTCCATTCATTAGACGCCTCACATGATAGGACTACGATTGAGAATGGGCTGGATTCCATTCATTAGACGCCTCCCATTATAGGGCTACGATTGAGAATGGGCTGGATTCCATTCATTAGACGCCTCACATTATAGGACTACGATTGAGAATGGGCTGGATTCCATTCATTAGACGCCTCACATTATAGGACTACGATTGAGAATGGGCTGGATTCCATTCATTAGACGCCTCACATTATAGGACTACGATTGAGAATGGGCTGGATTCCATTCATTAGACGCCTCCCATTATAGGGCTACGATTGAGAATGGGCTGGATTCCATTCATTAGACGCCTCACATTATAGGACTACGATTGAGAATGGGCTGGATTCCATTCATTAGACGCCTCCCATTATAGGGCTACGTTTGAGAATGGGCTGGATTCCATTCATTGAACGCTTCCTTCCAGTCTAGTCGTGTTGGATCATTCTATATGTAGCATGAGCCATCCATACGCGAGTCTGGGAATACATTACGGGCCCTATTACATTCTTCGAGCACAATTGTGCGTGTGCGCAAAAACGCATTAACGCGAGGGGAAGAACCCTTTGCGCTGAACGTTGTATTACGACGTTCGCGCACAAAATACGCGTTAACGTCTAACGCGAGTGACCCTGCGCGAACCCTTTGCGAGTACAATTTAGTGCGCGCATCCTATACTTAGCATTGTGAGCGCAAATGCGTTTGTGCGCTGGTGCGCGCATGGTATTACAATCTTAGCACAAAATTTAAAGGATGTTTGCGCGCAGAATTTTAACGTCTTTGAAAAGCTGGTGGTAACAGAAAATTGTAACAACCTGACCGTACCAAACTGCGAATTCACAACGGAGAACGTCGATGCGCACGGTTTTTTCTATTAGATCCATCAAAAATGACGACCACTTCCTTGTCTTCTGTCAGAATGTACGTCTGTTCTGCGCAGTCCGCACAAAATGACGGACTCGCGTTAAAAATTACATTGCGCTCACTGATTTCTGCACGTAACTGTACTTTGCGCGCATTTTTACACGTCGGTTTTACCAGCGCAATTTCCCACGGATGAAAAAATGCGCGAGGAATGTAATTCCAGCTGTGATTTTCGTGCGTTAACGTTTAACGCTTTGTGCAAAAAACACGCGTTGAGCGTACGTTTTTGCTTTAAGAATGTAATAGGGCCCTACATATTTTGTGACAGAACTGCGAGCAAAGAGTTGCTTCTTGGTTGACATTGGAGTAAGCCGCGCTCTGGCCAGACACCGCCGTGCGCTGATAATGGAATGTGGCCAAGGTAGATGGATAAGTCTAGTCTCTCTTGCAGTGCGGATCCGATGCCGGGAGCTGGTGAAGAAGATCGCAATCTACAAGAACAGGCTCGCGATCCAGATGCCAGAGAAGATTTTAATCTACGAGTTGTCGTCTGAGGAAGCCTGTGACATGCATTACCGGGTGAAGGAGAAGATTGTCAAGAAGTTTGAGTGTAATCTGCTGGTGGTGTGTTCACAGCATATCATCGTGTGTCAGGTTAGACGCTCCGCCTGGTGGTGTGTTCACAGCATATCATCGTGTGTCAGGTTAGACGCTCCGCCTGGTGGTGTGTTCACAGCATATCATTGTGTGTCAGGTTAGACGCTCTGTCTGGTGGTGTGTTCACAGCATATCATTGTGTGTCAGGTTAGACGCTCTGCCTGGTGGTGTGTTCACAGCATATCATCGTGTGTCAGGTTAGACGCTCCGCCTGGTGGTGTGTTCACAGCATATCATCGTGTGTCAGGTTAGACGCTCCGCCTGGTGGTGTGTTCACAGCATATCATCGTGTGTCAGGTTAGACGCTCCGCCTGGTGGTGTGTTCACAGCATATCATCGTGTGTCAGGTTAGACGCTCCGCCTGGTGGTGTGTTCACAGCATATCATCGTGTGTCAGGTTAGACGCTCCGCCTGGTGGTTTGTTCACAGCATATCATCGTGTGTCAGGTTAGACGCTCCGCCTGGTGGTGTGTTCACAGCATATCATTGTGTGTCAGGTTAGACGCTCCGCCTGGTGGTGTGTTCACAGCATATCATTGTGTGTCAGGTTAGACGCTCCGCCTGGTGGTGTGTTCACAGCATATCATTGTGTGTCAGGTTAGACGCTCTGCCCGGTGGTGTGTTCACAGCATATCATCGTGTGTCAGGTTAGACGCTCCGCCTGGTGGTGTGTTCACAGCATATCATCGTGTGTCAGGTTAGACGCTCCGCCTGGTGGTGTGTTCACAGCATATCATCGTGTGTCAGGTTAGACGCTCCGCCTGGTGGTGTGTTCACAGCATATCATCGTGTGTCAGGTTAGACGCTCCGCCTGGTGGTTTGTTCACAGCATATCATCGTGTGTCAGGTTAGACGCTCCGCCTGGTGGTGTGTTCACAGCATATCATTGTGTGTCAGGTTAGACGCTCCGCCTGGTGGTGTGTTCACAGCATATCATTGTGTGTCAGGTTAGACGCTCCGCCTGGTGGTGTGTTCACAGCATATCATTGTGTGTCAGGTTAGACGCTCCGCCTGGTGGTGTGTTCACAGCATATCATTGTGTGTCAGGTTAGACGCTCCGCCTGGTGTTGTGTTCATTGTGTGTCAGGTTAGACGTTCCGCCCGGTGTTGTGTTCATTGTGTGTCAGGTTAGACGTTCCGCCTGGTGGTGTGTTCATTGTGTGTCAGGTTAGACGTTCCGCCTGGTGTTGTGTTCATTGTGTGTCAGGTTAGACGCACTGCCTGGTGTTGTGTTCATTGTGTGTCAGGTTAGACGTTCCACCTGGTGTTGTGTTCATTGTGTGTCAGGTTAGACGTTCCGCCTGGTGTTGTGTTCATTGTGTGTCAGGTTAGACGCACTGCCTGGTGTTGTGTTCATTGTGTGTCAGGTTAGACGTTCCACCTGGTGTTGTGTTCATTGTGTGTCAGGTTAATTTCAATACAGGACTCGGAGGCGAGTATTTGCATTTCTCTTTTCTTTATTCCTCTCAGCAGCATTAGAGGAATTTAACAGGTTAAAAATAAAAGAGAAAAAAATGGTCTTCCCCACAACAGGGAATGTACCAAGTCCACACAGTTCCCCCTGTGCAGTGCACATAGTCCCTTCCCAAGATAGGCTCCTCCTCTTTTTTTGCTGCTCCTCTCGGCAAGATAAGTATAATTTTAACGCTCTCAAATTTTTTTTTACTGTTTGTATTTTATTAAAATTATTTCTGTTTTAAACTTTCTTGTTGGGACGCCGAGTTTACCCGGTGATAGCCGCGGAGGTTGGTGCTCCCGTGAGACACGTGCCGGCACCTCCGGTCCCGGTGCTGGTTTTCTGCAAGTTCTACTTCACGGTTTTATTTCAGGGAGGATAATAATAAGGTTTTAATCCGTTTCGCTAAATTGTCTTCAGTCTCTGTATTCCCTTCGTTGCGCTGCCACCGAGTCCTCATTCACTCCCGCGATACAGGCTTGCCCTGCCCCCTTTATCTCAGGGACACGACGCCATTTCCTGATCGCGCAGCTTCTCCCTGTGACGCATTTACACAAAAGATGTCGCTCTCGAAGCCACAACACGGCGTCTCTCCTACCCCTACCGGGGAATCCGCGTCGGAGGACAGCTCCCTCCCTCCACCCTCACTCACCGACCCAGAGGCGGAAACCCCACCACATAAACACCGACACAAAAGATCCTCAAAGCAGAAGTTTGCAGATCTCGAGGCCTCCCTGCGCTCATCTATCCCGGCCTCTGCCGCGGCTGACGTTGAAGGCATTAATGTCTCCTTGCGGCATTCCATGGCGGATGCAGTAGCCTCATTAAACAGACCTCCTATGGTAACATCTTGCACGGCTTTTCCCCGCAGAGCCCAGATAGAGGACCCTGCTTCTTCCCTAAACCATGACCAGGCCTCAGATTATACCCCAGCTTCAGAGCATTCAGGTGCTTGCTATGTGGAAGATCCACCAGGTGCACATGGAGGAGCTGGCATCTCCGCAGCACTGCCTATCATGGATAGCGAGCTAAGCTCTCGCAAAAGGGCTCCTGACCGCGGCCGGTGCCAAGAGACCCACAGCAGACGCTTGGAGTCTCATCCCTGTGAGGAGGGACTCAGGTCGAGGTGACCTCGAGTCCGGGGAAGATGAAGGAGACAACTCCTTATTTATGCACCAGAGGTCGATTCTGACCTAATGTCACCAGATGATGTGGAGCCTCCTCCTTTACAGGTGGGAGATACTATTTCTGATCCCGAGGGGAACCCGCTCTTTAATCCCCGAGACATATCTCACCCGAGTTCCTCTGCTTGGACTCCGCAGCCTCACATAGAACGGTGCGTCGATACCATCATGCGCTGCCCTTTAGATAAAGGCACGCGCGCCACTTTTCAAGCTGAGTGTCCCAGGCCCACTACCTCTGGGAAAACCTGTGTCACTCCTGACGTTGATGAAACCTTTCAAAAATTTGTGGCTAATAAAGGCTTTAATACTTAGAAGGGCATTGATCTGGCGCAACGTAATTGCCAGGACAAGCTGTGGGATGCAGCTGGACCCCCTAGTCAAGGTCCTAGATATTCAGTAATACAATGCGTATCTGGAGGCGCGATGAATGTCGCTTAAGGGTGTCTGGTGGTTCTCTTAGTTCACTTGTCCACATGGATCATATGAAAAAACAGAACAATATAATCGTGTAGAAGGTCTTAACAGATTTATAAGGAAAGGTTATATAGTATATACACTCACAAATATAGAGCCCGAAAACTGGCTCTAAGTGGGTAAACGCATTCGGGTACTTAAGTTCTTTGCTTGAGAAGGTGACCCACACCTGCTCCTAGAAGGGGATTCTTCCCACATGCAACACAAGAGACAGGGAGAAAAACTTTCTTGTGCAGATTTCGTGAATAAAATGGCATATAAAGATGTATAAATTGCCAACTCACATGCGTTGGAGCTTAAGGACCAAGCTCGAGGTGTGCGCGCGTATGGACTTATTCAAGGTTAAGTCCAAATAACCTTTTGAGCCTCCAGGACTTCCAAAGAGACGGGGATAAGATGAATTTAAAATTAAAAGAATTTATTAAAACATAAAATCAATAATGCTGGCACTGCCAGGTGGCCAGAACGCGTTTCGCCAGATCAACTGGCTTCATCAGCTGGTTTACAGGCTAAACTGATGTGTACATTCATATAGTGTCCTTAAATTGTCCCCATCTGTCTTTAATTTTAAATTAAGCGTGTATTCCACGCCTCAGAACAAAGTTACCCCGGATCTGCGGCGGACGCCATCTTGCGCATGCGCTCTTCTCACTCCATGCGTCTCACTGTGCGGGTCAGGCTCTTAAACCGGATGTGGTATGCGTTCCACTGCGGCTATGCCGAACGGCTCATGGTGGTACGATATCTTCATTCCTCGAAGGCGACCAAACAGTTTGAGAAATCCCATGGAGGGAGAACAGTATCAGAAACATATATAACCATCATTAATGGAACCCCTAATATTCCCCAACTGTACACCATACGGGGGATATATAGGCATAAATAATAAATTCGTTAGTGTGTTACTCATGTCGGAAAACTAGTGTGGAGGTATTATGTGCACCAACACTGCTATTGTGGCTAATTGTGTTGATAGCAATGAATTGACAATAAATATCTATTCTAATATGGAATACCTTATGTTGTATTAAAACTAGATAGAGTGAAGCTAAAGTGCATAGTAGAATATTCTAAAGTGCTTAGGTTATTAACCCCTATTAGGGAATACTTATATAAATATTTATATAGTAAATCCTATACTTCTAATATCAAGTGCAGCTAAAGTGTAGTAATAAGGATCTAAAATAACCCTTGATTTCTGGGACTAAACTATAATGCATTCCCAAGTATTAAGTGCATATGATGTTATAAATAATTTATTTATTTATTTTTATTTATAAAAGGATTTTACCAGGAAGGATACATTGAGATTTCTCTCGTTTTCAAGTATGTTCAAATATTAAGATTTTAATTCTATCTTCTGTTATGTGAATAAATGGGATTAAAGTGAAATGTTGAAATTTATCCTTAATAAAGTGCATGTGATGAATAAAGGCTAATAGTAAAATTTATGGTGGTGTGTAGTGATAGCATAGTATGATGCTGACTAAACTACGATCATAAAAATTATAAATGTGTAATGGTGAAAAACCCTTTAATGGGGCAAAGCGTACTAAATAAATTACTTATGACAATATATTAAATCTATGAGGAAGCAATATTTTATAACCTTATTGGTTACTAATGTTATAAGACTTCTATAGTAAACGTGAAGATAAAGTGCAATGGTGGACTAAAGTGCCAATATACGTTATTATAAATATCCTTTTGTGCTTCCCTACACTAATGGGATAAAGTGCATAATTTTGACCCCTAAAATATGAGGAAATATAAAAATTTAAGTATGTATCTTCAAACATATACCTAATAAGGCCTCTACATTAATGATTATTATGATGTTAATGTGTACAGCACTAGGTGTAGTCCATAATGTCTAAATGTCGATGTTGGGTTGATATTATTAATGGGCTGATATTTTTAATATTCTACATAGTATAAATAATTTATTAGTGAAAGGAAGATGACTGATATCAAATGTCGGGATCACCCCAATGGTATACAAGGTTTTGGGCGCCGTCCACTTTTTTCGAAGGTCCTAGATATTGTTACTCAAGCCAAACTGTCTCGCACTCCATCGGATCATTCAGAAATAGCCAGATGGCTACAAAGATCCCTTTGCTTGTCGGGTAATGCCAACTCGGCTGTCGCAGCCGAAAGACGGAAAACTATCCTTTTAAAGATGGATCCAACATTCTCCCATATGGCTGAGACGGACCTGGGAGTCAAGGCGGAAGGCCTTCTATTTGGGGATCCATTTGCCAAACGCCTTAACACTTATGTGGGCTCATTCTCCCTTCTGGATAAGGCCGAAACCTCTAAGTGTTTCACAATGGGGTCTCCCACACGGCCGGTAGAGGCAGGGGTCGCTCTGCCGGCCACGCGGGTCCTACCCGCTCTGTGGGTCCCTCTTACAACACTGAAAGCACAGTCGCTCCCAGGTCAAGATTCTTCCCATCTCGAGCCAGACCTTGGCGCAGCAGAATTAGCCGTCGTGGCAGATTCGCTTCATCCAGAGGGCCCTCAGGTGAGCCAATTTCAAAATATTCAACCCTCTCAAGCGAGAGTAGGTGGTCAATTGGTACAATTCTACCACAATTGGGAACGCCTTACCGGCGATGCTTGGATACTGAACACAGTTCAGGGTTACTAATAGAATTTGTCAATACACCACCACAACATGACTCTCCTGCACCACTACACTTTGCTCAAGCTCAATCTCAGTGGTTACACGAGGAGGTACAAGACCTCCTGCGCAAAAATGCTATAGAACCAACCAAACCTTCCATGGAAGGCTTCCTAAGTTCCCTTTTCCTGGTGGCCAAGAAAGGCGGCATGCGGCCAGTCATACATAGTGCAGGAGGGGTGGGGTCGCGCCTATTCCCCGAAGAGTTGGCTGCAACCACCAAATGCATCCAGCCCAACAACATGTGAAGAACACAACAAAGAAAAAAATGTCATCTGCGCTTACTCCAATTATACCGTGTGAAACTAAACACAATTAGAGGTTTGGTTTCTTATCAATGGCCATTATAAGACTAGCTCGCCCGCCAACGTCACGGCACCTCTAAAAGGGCGAGTCCTAACCAAAATGAAACCACAGGCTGCTACATAGCAAACCATACCTGCTCATGCTGCTTGTCAAACATGAGGTAGACTGGTGGGCCTTTATTTATGCTCCCCCAGAAACAAAATCCACTTTGGGATCAAAACAAAGACACGGAGCGGAGTCTTGCTGCAGGGATGACCTGGCTGGAAGTACATTGAAACATACATAGTGCAGGAGGGGTGGGGTCGCGCCTATTCCCCGTAGGGTTGGCTGCAACCACCAAATGCATCCAGCCCAACAACATGTGAAGAACACAACAAAGAAAAAAATGTCATCTGCGCTTACTCCAATTATACCGTGTGAAACTAAACACAATTAGAGGTTTGGTTTCTTATCAATGGCCATTATAAGACTAGCTCACCCGCCAACGTCACGGCACCTCTAAAAGGGCGAGTCCTAACCAAAATGAAACCACAGGCTGCTACATAGCAAACCATACCTGCTCATGCTGCTTGTCAAACATGAGGTAAACTGGTGGGCCTTTATTTATGCCTTTATTTATGCTCCCCCAGCTTTTCCTGGTGGCCAAGAAAGGCGGCATGCGGCCAGTCATAAACTTGCAAGACCTCAACAACTTTGTCATACACAGACACTTCAAAATGGAAGGTATGCAGACATTACAACACGTCCTCCTCCAGCACAACTGGATGGTCAAGATGGACATGAAGGACGATTCACTGACCGTTCCAATACATGCATCACACAGAGACTTCCTAAAATTCTCTTGGCAGAATCACACATACCGATTCACATGTCTACCTTTTGGCCTCTCATCAGCTCTGCGGTGTTTCAAGAAGCTGTTGAAGCCAGTAATCACGTCCTTAAGAGCGAGAGGCGTACACCTCATAATCTATTTAGACGACATCCTTCTGATGTCCCAAAGCAAGGAGTCCCTTCAAGTTCACCTCGGTTGGACAATTTCGCTGTTACAGGAACTGGGGTTCCTCAAAAACGAAGAGAAATCCATCCTGGTGCCGACACGTCGGATCGAATTTTTGGGCTTTCTCCTAGACTCCTCCGAAAGCAGGCTTTACCTTCCAAGTGCAAAGATGAGGGGTATACGGAAGGAAATATCCTCTCTCCTTCGTCACACTGCTCCTACGCTGAGAATACTAGCCAGGATGATTGGTCTGCTAGCAATCCAACTGCCATTATGCATTTCCTCCATTCGCCCTCATCCCGAGGACGATATTGAGAGTGAGATTGTAGATGGCAATGATAGTGTTGATAACCCCAATTAGCCCAGTCAACCTTGGTTCCCCTCCCTATTGGAGCTGGCGATAGATGTTCCCAGGATGCTCCCGCGCCATCCAGACCTCCTCAGGAACTTGGAGAATCTGCCTCATCCACTATTGCTTCAAGACAAATTGATTCTATTGGCGCGGCTGATTTCAGGTTCACCTGGCAAGGCCAAGGAATTTCAAGACGAACTGAAGAGTTGCTGTTACAGGCCTGGGCCCCAAGCACAAGAGACGTATATAGATCTGCCTGGAACAGATGGGCTACTTGGTGTATGGGACAACACCTGAATCCCTTTTCGGCCTCTCTGACTTTTTTTCTTGATTTTCTAACTACTATCTTTGATTCCGGAGTAGCTTATGGAACCTTGAACGTCTATCATTCAGCTGTCTCAGCGGGACATATTGGGCTCGCTGGCGTTGCTATCGGTCAACACCCGCTTATCTGTAGATTTTTGCGAGCTGCCCATTTGGTTAGACCCCCTCTTCCTCGGTACTCTACCACTTGGGATGTTTCCATTGTGCTAAGGTTCTTGGAACGCTGGCCTGATAATACAGCTTTGTCCTTACAGCAATTGTCAGCCAAGCTTGTGGTTCTGTTCTGCTTGCTCTCCTGCAAGCCTGTAGGTGATGTTAGGGCCTTGGATTACCCTTCCAGATCTTTTAGACAGGATGGCGTCTACTTTGACATATCTCGTAGGACTAAGACCTCTATTTCCTCAGCCTTCTATCCGGCTTTCCCTGACCGTCCTCTTTTGTGTCCGGTGCGGTGTCTCCAGTCCTATGAGTCTCGCACGTCTGACTTCAGGCAGGGTGTTGTATCCCCTTTGTTTCTCTCATTTCGAACCCCGCATGCCCCAGGATCATCATCGACTCTGGCACGCTGGGTGTGATGGATATCTCCCATTTTGGGGCGCACTCGGTGCATAGTGCCATGGTTTCGTCCGCTTTGGCGACTGGTTGTCGTTTGGAGGATATCATGCTGTCAGCAGACTGGTCCAGGGAATCAACAGCACATCTGTTTTATGTTCGCCCGCTGCCTCACTGGACGTCCTCAGTTAAAGATTAGCTTTCAACTAGCAAATACTCGCCTCCGAGTCCTGTATTGAAATTACAAAATTTTCCTATTTCATAACGGAAAGTTTGAATTTTAAGAAGGACTCGGAGGCGAGTATTTCCCTCCCTTGACCTCCCTTCTGTATACTGTGACCGACTGTTCATAATAAAGATATTCATATTGCTTAATGACTCGTTCACCCTTTGTTATTGCTGTACCACTCTAATGCTAGCGATGTTATCGCGCTTGCGCCGTTTTCATTTTCCTGATTAAAGAAATTTATGACCCGATTCCGCGCACTGTGCTCTTTTATTCAATGTGATTTTGCACTTAGTTGCGGTTTGGTTTCTAATCACGGCACCGTGTTTCTGTTTTTCCACAGCCTCGTGAGCGCTCCTTCCCTCCGTTTGGTTGAATCTCAGATTCCTCCTCGACTTCCTCTGACGGCATGAGAAGTCTTCGTTTTCCCTGTTGGAATGTTTTGTTTTGTTGATCTCAACCTCGTTACCCGTAAAAAAGAGGAGGAGCCTATTTCGGGAAGAGACTATGTGCACTGCACACGGGGAACTGTGGGCACATGGTACATTCCCTGTTGTGGGGAAGACCGTTTTTTTCTCTCTTATATTTAACCTGTTAAAGATCTCTAATGCTGCTGAGAGGAATAAAGAAAGAGAAATGCAAATACTCGCCTCTGAGTCCTTCTTAAAAAACAAACTTTCCGTTAGGAAATAGGAAAATTTTGTAATTAATGAAGGGAATGGTCAGAAATACAGTGTAACGCAGGTATCTGATGTCACAGGGTTTTATCAGTGAAACATTGAGCTGGAACCTTCATATCCACACGTGGCATTTGTGTCACCACGTACTCTCTGCACTACATGGATCAGACCATTTCTGTTCGGATCTGATTGAGCAGTTCCCTTAGAGCTTGATTTTTGGGTCCTTTTTGTACCAGACTCTAAGCTGATTCTTTATTGTTGCAGGAAAAGCGCTTGCAGTGTTTGTCCTTCAAAGGGGTTAAGGAGCGCGAGTGGATGATGGAGTCCCTGATCCGCTATATCAAGGTTATTGGTGGTCCCACTGGCAGAGAAGGCCTTCTAGTGGGGTTAAAGAATGGACAGGTCAGTACATTCAAGTTTTAATGTTCTTCATTAAAAACATGACACACCGCGGCTCTCACACCCTGCTGTAACTTACTGCCACCTCGCGAGACACCGCGGCTCTCACACCCTACTGTAATTTACTGCCACCTCGCGAGACACCGCGGCTCTCACACCCTGCTGTAACTTACTGCCACCTCGCGAGACACCGCAGCTCTCACACCCTACTGTAATTTACTGCCACCTCGCGAGACACCGCGGCTCTCACACCCTGCTGTAATTTACTGCCACCTCGCGAGACACCGCGGCTCTCACACCCTGCTGTAACTTACTGCCACCTCGCGAGAAACCGCGGCTCTCACACCCTGCTGTAATTACTGCCACCTCGCGAGACACCGCGGCTCTCACACCCTGCTGTAACTTACTGCCACCTCGCGAGACACCGCAGCTCTCACACCCTGCTGTAATTTACTGCCACCTCGCGAGACACCGCGGCTCTCACACCCTGCTGTAACTTACTGCCACCTCGCGAGACACCGCAGCTCTCACACCCTACTGTAACTTACTGCCACCTCGCGAGACACCGCGGCTCTCACACCCTGCTGTAACTTACTGCCACCTCGCGAGACACCGCAGCTCTCACACCCTGCTGTAACTTACTGCCACCTCGCGAGACACCGCAGCTCTCACACCCTACTGTAACTTACTGCCACCTCGCGAGACACCGGCGGCTCTCACACCCTGCTGTAACTTACTGCCACCTCGCGAGACACCGCAGCTCTCACACCCTGCTGTAACTTACTGCCACCTCGCGAGACACCGCGGCTCTCACACCCTACTGTAATTTACTGCCACCTCGCGAGACACCGCAGCTCTCACACCCTGCTGTAACTTACTGCCACCTCGCGAGACACCGCAGCTCTCACACCCTACTGTAATTTACTGCCACCTCGCGAGACACCGCGGCTCTCACACCCTGCTGTAATTTACTGCCACCTCGCGAGACACCGCGGCTCTCACACCCTGCTGTAACTTACTGCCACCTCGCGAGACACCGCGACTCTCACACCCTGCTGTAATTTACTGCCACCTCGCGAGACACCGCGGCTCTCACACCCTGCTGTAACTTACTGCCACCTCGCGAGACACCGCGGCTCTCACACCCTGCTGTAATTTACTGCCACCTCGCGAGAAACCGCGGCTCTCACACCCTGCTGTAACTTACTGCCACCTCGCGAGACACCGCGGCTCTCACACCCTGCTGTAACTTACTGCCACCTCGCGAGAAACCGCGGCTCTCACACCCTGCTGTAACTTACTGCCTCTTCCTCGCCTCGAGTTTAAACTCGTCGGGGTTCATGCTCACCTCGGGGTTTAAACTGGTCGGGGATCAGGCTCGCCTCGGGGTTTAAACTCGTTTGGGTTCAGACTCGCCTCGGTTTAAACTTGTCGGGTTCAGGCTCGCCTCAGGGTTCAGACACGCCTTGGGGTTTAAACTCGTCGGGGTTCAGGCTCGCCTCGGTTTAAACTCGTCGGGGTTCAGGCTCTCCTCGGGGTTTAACTCGTCGGGGTTCAGGCTCTCCTCGGGGTTTAACTCGTCGGGGTTCAGGCTCGCCTCGGGGTTTAACTCGTCGGGGTTCAGGCTCGCCTCGGGGTTTAACTCGTCGGGGTTCAGGCTCGCCTCGGGGGTTTAACTCGTCGGGGTTCAGGCTCGCCTCGGGAGTTTAACTCGTCGGGGTTCAGGCTCGCCTCAGGATTTAAACTCGGTGTTCAGGCTCGCCTCAGGGTTTAACTCGTCGGGGTTCAGGCTCGCCTCAGGGTTTAACTCGTCGGGGTTCAGGCTCGCCTTGGGGTTTAAACTCGTCGGGGTTCAGGCTCGCCTCGGTTTAAACTCGTCGGGGTTCAGGCTCGCCTCGGTTTAAACTCGTCGGGGTTCAGGCTCTCCTCGGGGTTTAACTCGTCGGGGTTCAGGCTCGCCTCGGGGTTTAACTCGTCGGGGTTCAGGCTCGCCTCGGGGTTTAACTCGTCGGGGTTCAGGTTCGCCTCGGGGTTTAACTCGTCGGGGTTCAGGCTCGCCTCGGGGGTTTAACTCGTCGGGGTTCAGGCTCGCCTCAGGATTTAAACTCGGTGTTCAGGCTCGCCTCAGGGTTTAACTCGTCGGGGTTCAGGCTCGCCTTGGGGTTTAAACTCGGTGTTCAGGCTCGCCTCGGGATTTAAACTCATCGGGGTTCAGGCTCGTTTTGGTTTAAACTCGTTGGGGTTTAGGCTCACCTCGGGGTTATTATTTATTATTATTATTCTTTATTTATAAAGCGCCAGCATATTCCGCAGCGCTGTACAATAAGCACAGTATAGACAGGGTTACAATACATTGAACAACATTTGACAAACAGTACAGGAGGAGATGAGGGCCCTATTCCCGTAGGAACTCACAATCTAGGAGGGTTGGGGTTGGAAACAGGAGGAGAGGACTGTAAGGTGAGAGTGATTGATGGTTGCGTCAGTGAGTTGGGGGGGTCGGCTTCCCTAAATAGGAATGTTTTAAGGGAGCGTTTGAAGGAAGAGAAGTTAGGGGAAAGTCTGACAGTACGAGGGAGAGCGTTCCAGAGAGTGGGGGCTGCGCGTGAGAAATCCTGCAGTCTATCATGGGAAGAGGTGATGCGGGGAGAAGCTAGGCGCAGGTCACTGTTTGACCTTAGGGAGCGGGCTGGGGTGTATTTGGTGATTAGTGAGGACAGGTAGTGGGGAGCTGAGTTAGTGAGGGTTTTGTAGGTAAGGATAAGGATTTTGAACTTAATTCTGCAGTGGATGGGGAGCCAGTGAAGGGACTCGCAGAGGGGAGCGGCAGAGACAGAGCGGCGGGTGAGGTGAATTAGCCTGGCGGAGGCGTTCAGGATGGATTGTAGGGGGAGAGGCGGGACAGAGGGAGGCCAGATAAGAGATTATTGCAATAGTCGAGTCGGGAGATTACCAGGACGTGTATGAGTTGTTTTGTGGTGAGAGCGGTAAGAAATGGCCGAATTCTGGAAATATTACGCAGTTGGTATCGGCAGGAGGAGGAAAGAGACTTGATGTGGGGGATGAAGGAAAGAGCAGAGTCAAGTGTAACTCCAAGGCAGCGAACTTGGTTTGATGGGGAGATGGTGATACCCTCCACCGTGATAGAGAAGTCAGGAGGTGGGGAGGCATTCATTCATTCCTTCCTTCCTTCATTCATAATTAACAGACTTAATCTGTTTTATAAATGTTAATACACAAGACATTTGTTATGTAATAATCAATTAAATGTGGTATGGCTTCTGTCTTTTATAAGACACCAACATTATTTATCATAACTGACCACATAAATTAAATATTCAAATACCATATAATGTTAGATCATATCATCGAATAGTATAGCATTACAAACTGGTTATACAAGTCGTTTAACCTTCTCTGGCTTTTTTTTATTCTACAGGTTGGGCAACCCATTGTCCAAATGTTTATATGGCTTTCAGAGTTTAAATCTGACCAAATAAACACAATGTCCTGTAATACATATACTAGGATGAGATCAGCTATCATTGTGTTCCCTTACTTCTAAGCCATTTGATCTAACATCTGGTTTCTTTTTTTACAACCAGAATCCATTAAGACAGTCTCTGATCAATGGAAATGTCTTCCCTTGTTTGCGTAAAGACAACGAGTTTATCTTATCCATTGTCTTAGAACGCATATATACATACACTACATACACATACACATGTACAGATCTTCTTGTTACAATGTAGCCATGCAGACTAATTGCCTGTGTGACGCAATTCCTGGTCATCACGTATACAGTCCTGCGAAATATAGAAATTTCATATCTGAACTGCTCTGACAGTATATATGTGTATGTAGAGTATGTATATAGTGTGTATGTAGAGTGTGTATGTGGAGTATGTGTATGTAGTGTATGTATATATGTGTGTATGTATATATGTGTGTGTATGTGTATGTATATATGTGTGTATGGAGAGTATGTATATATGTGTGTATGGAGAGTATGTATATATGTGTGTGTGGAGAGTATGTATATATGTGTGTGTGGAGAGTATGTATATATGTGTGTGTGGAGAGTATGTATATATGTGTGTGTAGAGTATGTATATATGTGTGTGTGTAGAGTATGTATATGTGTGTGTGTAGAGTATGTATATGTGTGTAGAGTATGTATATATGTGTGTGTGTGTAGAGTATGTATGTGTGTATGTAGAGTATGTATATATATATGTGTGTGTTTGTAGAGTTTGTATATGTGTGTGTGTGTGTGTAGAGTATGTATATATGTGTGTGTGTGTGTGGAGTTTGTATATGTATGTATGTGTGTAGAGTATGTATATGTATGTATGTGTGTGTAGAGTATGTATGTGTGTGTGTGTAGAGTATGTATATATGTGTGTAGAAATTAATCTACTATCAATTCCCTAATGTAGTTGCACTTACAAGCAGCTCTATGCTATCCCTGTGATACTTACCTGAACGCTCCCAACAAGGAGCCCCAGAGACTCTGCTGTGGTCTTCTGCATCCTCATTCCCTGTATAATGGATCCTTCTTTAGCCCAGCAAGAGACACACACACATACACTGCTTTAGCTGGAGTTCATCTGCCCAAGTGGAGCTGTGTGCCCCTGGTCAGCTTAATTTAATACACAATAGCACAACGCCCAGTGGCCAACTGGCTGTACAACAGAAAACCAGTTTGCCCAGTAATTACATTTACATATCAAAAGGACAGGGGAGTGGACTGGGATTACCAACCAGCCCCCTTACATGACTCATCCCTGAGTTATGTAAACCATGCCTGTCCAACCATGCCCCATCACGGTCGGTATGGACCCCATTCAATACTGATCAAATCTGATCAATATTAAGTGAAGATCAGTCTACTCGTTCTTATGGATTTGCGACATATATCTGCGGAGACATTCAGTTATTGTCTGTACATGGTACGAGTGTACAGACAAGGCTTAAATGTCTTAAAAGCAGGTATGTATCCAGAAAGGGATAGTGTAGCCGCAACAGAGATATAATACGTATCTCTCGTTATGCAGACTTCACTTCTCCAATGTGCATAGACATTGGGAGGTAAGGAGCCCAGCGCATTGCACTTAGTACTCACAAACCGCCAAACGCCTACACACACTGAGAACACGTCTCTAAACCCAAGAGAAGGTTTTCATACTGACGGTTTTGCCGCTGGTTCGGATTAAACCCAAATACACTCTGCTAGAGCGTTTCTCCGTTTAAATCCTCACACGGGGAGACAGATGACAACTTATAAAAACACACACATCCTAGAATATAATGTCCACATAATAAAATTTCCACAACAGTATGTAGAGTATGTATATATATATATGTGTGTGTGTAGAGTATGTATATGTGTGTATGTAGAGTATATATATGTGTGTGTGTAGAGTATGTATATACAGTTATGGCCGAAATTGTTGGCACCCCAGAAATTTTTCCAGAAAATCTAGTATTTCTCACAGAAAAGTATTGCAGTAACACATGTTTTGCTATACACATGTTTATTCCCTTTGTGTGTATTGCAACAAAACAAAAAAAGGGAGGAAAAAAAGCAAATTGGACATAATGTCACACAAAACTACAAAAATGGGCTGGACAAAATTCTTGGCACCCTTTCAACATTGTGGATAAATAAGATTGTTTCAAGCATGTGATGCTCCTGTAAACTCACCTGGGGCAAGTAACAGGTGTGGGCAATATAAAAATCACACCTGAAAGCAGATAAAAAGGAGAGAAGTTCACTTAGTCTTTGCAGTGTGTGTCTGTGTGTGCCACACTAAGCATGGACAACAGAAAGAGGAGAAGAGAACTGTCTGAGGTCTTGAGAACCAAAATTGTGGAAAAATATCAACAATCTCAAGGTTACAAGTCCATCTCCAGATATCTAGATTTGCCTTTGTCCACAGTGCGCATCATTATCAAGAAGTTTGCAACCCATGGCACTGTAGCTAGTCTCTCTGGGCATGGACGGAAGAGAAAAATTGATGAAAGGTTGCAACGCAGGATAGTCCGAACGGTGGATAAGCAGCCCCAAACAAGTTCCAAAGAAATTCAAGCTGTCCTGCAGGCTCAGGGAGCATCAGTGTCAGCACGAACTATCCGCCAACATTTAAATGAAATGAAACGCTATGGCAGGAGACCCAGGAGGACCCCACTGCTGACACAGAGACATAAAAAAGCAAGACTACAGCTTTCCAAAATGTACTTGAGTAAGCCAAAATCCTTCTGGGAAAACGTCTTGTGGATAGATGAGACCAAGTTAGAGATTTTTGGTAAAGCACATCATTCCACTGTTTACCGACAATGGAATGAGGCCTACAAAGAAAAGAACACAGTACCTACAGTGAAATATGGTGGAGGTTCAATGATGTTTTGGGGTTGTTTTGCTGCCTCTAGCACTGGGTGCCTTGAATGTGTGCAAGGCATCATGAAATCTGAGGATTACCAAAGGATTTTGGGTCACACTGTAGAGCCCAGTGTCAGAAAGCTGGGTTTGCGTCCGAGATCTTGGGTCTTCCAGCAGGACAATGACCCCAAACATATGTCAAAAAGCAGCCAGAAATGGATGGCAACAAAGCACTGGAGAGTTCTGTAGTGGCCACAATGAGTCCAGATCTAAATCCCATTGAACACCTGTGGATAGATCTTAAAATTGCTGTTGGGAAAAGGCGCCCTTCCAATAAGCGAGACCTGGAGCAGTTTGCAAAGGAAGAGTGGTCCAAAACTCCAGGTGAGAGGTGTAAGAAGCTTATTGATGGTTATATGAAGCCACTGATTTCAGTTATTTTTTCCAAATGGTGTGCAACCAAATATTAAGTTAAGGTGCCATGAATTTTGTCCAGTCCATTTTTGGAGTTTTGTGTGACATTATGTCCAATTTGCTTTTTTTCCTCCCTTTTTTTGTTTTGTTGCAATACACACAAAGGGAATAAACATGTGTTACTGCAATACTTTTCTGTAAGAAATACTTGATTTTCTGGAAAAATGTCTGGGGTGCCAATAATTTCGGCCATGACTGTATATGTGATTGTGAGTTCCTACGGGAATAGGGCCCTCATCTCCTCCTGTACTGTTTGTCAAATGTTGTTCAATGTATTGTAACCCTGTCTATACTGTGCTTATTGTACAGCGCTGCGGAATATGCTGGCGCTTTATAAATAAATAATAAAAATAAAATAATAATGTGTGTGTAGAGTAGGTATGTATATATATATATATGTGTGTGTGTAGAGTATGTATATATGTGTGTGTGTAGAGTATGTATATATGTGTGTGTGTAGAGTATGTATATATGTGTGTGTGTAGAGTATGTATATATATGTGTGTGTGTAGAGTATGTATATATATGTGTGTGTGTAGAGTATGTGTATATATGTGTGTGTGTAGAGTATGTATATATATGTGTGTGTGTAGAGTATGTGTATATATGTGTGTGTGTAGAGTATGTATATATTGTGTGTGTGTAGAGTATGTATATATATGTGTGTGTGTGTGTATATATGTGTGTGTGTAGAGTATGTATATATATGTGTGTGTGTGTATATATGTGTGTGTGTGTGTAGAGTATGTATATATATGTGTGTGTGTGTAGAGTATGTGTATATATGTGTGTGTAGAGTATGTACTGTACATGTGAGCTGGGGGCATTCTGATATATATCTCGGGGGGGATATATACATGTGAGCTGGGGGTATTCTGTATATATATCTCGGGGGGGATATATACTTGTGAGCTGGGGGCATTCTGATACATATCTTGGGGGGGATATATACATGTGAGCTGGGGGTATTCTGTATATATATCTCGGGGGGGGGATATATACATGTGAGCTGGGGGCATTCTGGTATATATCTCGGGGGGGTATATATACAGTTGTGTTCAAAATTATTCAACCCCCAATGCTGTAAAGGGTTTTAGGGAATTTAGTGACATTTGTAATTGTATTCAGAATGAAATCCTACAAGGACTTTTTAAAGAACCATATGCAACTAAAATGACATCAATTGGTTTTGTAATACAGTAGTAAATGTTTCTTTTGTGAATTCTTCATTGACACAATTATTCAACCCCTTAAAGACTACCACTCTGAAGAACAGAGGTTCATTCAAGTGTTTTCAATCAGGTATTGAAAACACCTGTGGATGTCACGGAGCAGCAATAAAGCATAATAAGCACCAATTAGGCAGCTTTAAAATGACTGTGATACTCAGCTCCTTCTAGACATTTACTGGTGTGGTTACAAACATGGTGAAGTCAAGAGAATGGTCCAGGAAGACAAGAGAAGAGGTGATTACTCTTCACAGGAAGGGCAATGGCTATAAGAAGATTGCAAAGATGTTAAACATACCAAGAGAGACCATAGGAAGCATCATTCGCAAATTCAAGGCAAAGGGCACTGTTGAAACGCTACCTGGTCGTGGCAGAAAGAAGATGCTGACTTCGACTGCTGTGCGCTACCTGAAGCGTAGAGTGGAGAAAAGTCCCCGTGTGACTGCTGAGGAACTGAGAAAAGATTTGTCAGATGTGGGTACTGAAGTTTCAGCTCAGACAATACGGCGCACACTGCGTAATGAAGGCCTCCATGCCAGAACTCCCAGGCGCACCCCCTTGCTGTCTCCAAAGAATAAGAAGAGTCGACTGCAGTATGCCAAAAGTCATGTGGACAAACCACAGAAGTTTTGGGATAGTGTTCTGTGGACTGATGAAACAAAATTAGAACTGTTTGGGCCCATGGATCAACGCTATGTTTGGAGGAGGAAGAACAAGGCCTATGAAGAAAAGAACACCTTGCCTACTGTGAAGCATGGCGGGGGTCAATCATGCTTTGGGGCTGTTTTGCTTCTGCAGGTACAGGGAAGCTTCAGCGTGTGCAAGGTACCATGAATTCTCTTCAGTACCAGGAGATATTGGATGACAATGTGATGCAGTCCGTCACAAACCTGAGGCTTGGGAGACGTTGGACCTTTCAACAGGACAATGATCCCAAGCATACCTCCAAGTCCACTAGAGCATGGTTGCAGATTAAAGGCTGGAACATTTTGGAGTGGCCATCGCAGTCACCTGACTTAAATCCGATTGAGAACCTCTGGTGGGACTTAAAGAAAGCAGTTGCAGTGCGCAAGCCTAAGAATGTGACTGAACTGGAGGCTTTTGCCCATGACGAATGGGCGAAGATACCCGTAGATGGCTGCAAGACACTTGTGTCAAGCTATGCTTCACGTTTAAAAGCTGTTATAACTGTAAAAGGATGTTGTACTAAGTACTAAGATTGAATGTCACTTGGGGGTTGAATAAAACTGATAATGATGTGAGCACAGAAAAGACATTTGTGCTTATTTCATTATAAATGTTATGTTATATTTGTCTGACCTACACGTGCCTCTTTGATTTAATTGTAAGCAAGATGACTGAATGATCAAAATCAATGTCAAACTGGCCAAAACACTCAATTTCAGTGGGGGTTGAATCATTTTGAACACAACTGTATATATACACATACTCTACACGCACACACACACATCTATACATCCTCTCCATACACACATATATACATACACACATATATACATACTCTAAATACACACACATATATATATACATACTCTACACATATATACATACGCCACACACATATATATATACACTCTACACACACACACATATACATACTCTACACACATATACATACTCTACACACATATACATACTCTACACACACACATACATACACATACTGATTTTAAGCAGGCATGGGATGGGCATAAGACTATCCTAAACAAAAGATAAATCCAGGTAAAGTATCCGTGTAATTGGGCGACTAGACGGGCCGAAAGAAAAATGTCGTCAGATAAGAACCTATGTTTCTATGTTTCTACTCTGCACACACACATACATACACATACTCTACACACACATATATACATACTCTACACACACATATATACATACTCTACACACACATATATATATATATATATACATACTCTACACAAACACATACACATATATACATACTATACATGCACACATATACATACTCTACATACACACATATACACATACTCTACACACACATATATATACATACACTACATACACACATACATACTCTACACACACATATATATACTCTACATGCACACATATACATACTCTACATACACACATATACACATACTCTACACACACATATACATATACTCTACACACACACATATACATACTCTACACACACGCACACATATATATATATATATATACACACATACTCTACACGCACACATATATACATACTCTACACACACATATACATATACTCTACACAATACTCTAAATCAAAGAGGCACGTGTAGGTCAGACAAATATAACATAACATTTATAATGAAATAACCACAAATGTCTTTTCTGTGCTCACATCATTATCAGTTTTATTCAACCCCCAAGTGACATTCAATCTTAGTACTTAGTACAACATCCTTTTACAGTTATAACAGCTTTTAAACGTGAAGCATAGCTTGACACAAGTGTCTTGCAGCCATCTACGGGTATCTTCGCCCATTCGTCATGGGCAAAAGCCTCCAGTTCAGTCACATTCTTAGGCTTGCGCACTGCAACTGCTTTCTTTAAGTCCCACCAGAGGTTCTCAATCGGATTTAAGTCAGGTGACTGCGATGGCCACTCAAAATGTTCCAGCCTTTAATCTGCAACCATGCTCTAGTGGACTTGGAGGTATGCTTGGGATCATTGTCCTGTTGAAAGGTCCAACGTCTCCCAAGCCTCAGGTTTGTGACGGACTGCATCACATAGTCATCCAATATCTCCTGGTACTGAAGAGAATTCATGGTACCTTGCACACGCTGAAGCTTCCCTGTACCTGCAGAAGCAAAACAGCCCCAAAGCATGATTGACCCCCCGCCATGCTTCACAGTAGGCAAGGTGTTCTTTTCTTCATAGGCCTTGTTCTTCCTCCTCCAAACATAGCGTTGATCCATGGCCCAAACAGTTCTAATTTTGTTTCATCAGTCCACAGAACACTATCCCAAAACTTCTGTGGTTTGTCCACATGACTTTTGGCATACTGCAGTCGACTCTTCTTATTCTTTGGAGACAGCAAGGGGGTGCGCCTGGGAGTTCTGGCATGGAGGCCTTCATTACGCAGTGTGCGCCGTATTGTCTGAGCTGAAACTTCAGTACCCACATCTGACAAATCTTTTCTCAGTTCCTCAGCAGTCACACAGGGACTTTTCTCCACTCTACGCTTCAGGTAGCGCACAGCAGTCGAAGTCAGCATCTTCTTTCTGCCACTACCAGGTAGCGTTTCAACAGTGCCCTTTGCCTTGAATTTGCGAATGATGCTTCCTATGGTCTCTCTTGGTATGTTTAACATCTTTGCAATCTTCTTATAGCCATTGCCCTTCCTGTGAAGAGTAATCACCTCTTCTCTTGTCTTCCTGGACCTTTCTCTTGACTTCACCATGTTTGTAACCACACCAGTAAATGTCTAGAAGGAGCTGAGTATCACAGTCATTTTAAAGCTGCCTAATTGGTGCTTATTATGCTTTATTGCTGCTCCGTGACATCCACAGGTGTTTTCAATACCTGATTGAAAACACTTGAATGAACCTCTGTTCTTCAGAGTGGTAGTCTTTAAGGGGTTGAATAATTGTGTCAATGAAGAATTCACAAAAGAAACATTTACTACTGTATTACAAAACCAATTGATGTCATTTTAGTTGCATATGGTTCTTTAAAAAGTCCTTGTAGGATTTCATTCTGAATACAATTACAAATGTCACTAAATTCCCTAAAACCCTTTACAGCATTGGGGGTTGAATCATTTTGAACACAACTGTATCTCCAGGTTTCCTTCCTCGTGTCTCTGTGTGATTCCTGTAACAAAGTGACTGTGTATCCCATCATCTCCATTGCTTTTCAAGGACTGTTATTATTTATCCATGTTCCTCCCCCTTTGTATTGAGTTTATCCAATAGGTTTCCACCTTGTCCTTTTGTTTCGTGTTGATTCTTTTTCTGTAACTGGGTTCTTCTCCATTTCGCCGGTGCTCACCGGACCCGCACCTTCCACGCGTTCTCCATGCTGGCACTGGAGGTGATGAGAAGCGTTGAGCCGTAGCTTGTCCACCTGAAATGTAATGCTTTGCTGATCTCCTTGGTTCTGCGGGGTTTGCAGTATTAACCCCATGTCTTCCAGTGGTTTCCCAGGATGCATTGCTGGCCCGCCGCTCTCTAAGATATCTTCACGCATGTTCACTGTTGCATTTTTCCTCCTCGTCACCAGATTCTGAAGATTTTCGTAGACAACCTCTTCGCCATCACGCTGCTCAAACAGGCAACGTCCGTCCGATGCTTAGACATGAGCGCCAGCCGGCACAAGCTCGCCGTGGTGGACGAACACAATACATGCCTTGTGTATGACATCACAACAAAGGACCTGCTATTCCAGGTTAGCCGCAAACTCCTCCAGGACGCTGTGTCTGCAGGAAGAAAGGCCAGTAATCATGTGCTTCTGTGTTTAACCCCTTCCTAGGAGCCCAATGCTAACAGCGTGGCGTGGAACACGCAGTGTGAGGACATGCTCTGCTTCTCAGGTGGGGGCTTCCTCAACATCAAAGCCAGCAACTTCCCAGTGCACCAGCAGAAGCTGCAAGGGTTCGTCGTGGGCTACAATGGCTCCAAGATATTCTGTCTGCATGTCTACTCCATGTCCTCTGTGGACGTCCCACAGGTACGCTGCCAGGACTGCTGGGGGGGGGCAGCATCCTTACTGGGTGGCTGAGGTCAGAACCTCTCCCGCCATATTCTTATGGGGCGGCAGGTCCCTAATTCACTGCATTTACAAGTGTCCAGGTCAGGGTGTGATCTCCGGCCCCCACGCAGGTTTCTTCCTCCTCCTCCTTCCGCCACGCTCTGCTCCACTCTGTTAAATCTGAGGAGGACAATAAAGAGACCTAGAAATCCTCCACTACGCAATCCGGTCACTTGGTCGCCGCTGTGCGCCATCCCCAGTACCACGCTGACTCCTCTAATACCACAAGGGAGCGCTCTGGAGCATTAAAACCCGTGGCTTGTAATGGCGGGCTGTGCCGGGGTGACAGTCTGTTGTGCCGTCTCTTGCAGTCCGCGCCCATGTACCAGTATCTGGAGAGGAAGATGTTCCGGGAGGCCTATCAGATTGCTTGTCTGGGAGTCACAGACCTGGACTGGAAAGACCTCGCTATGGAGTCACTGGAAGGATTGGATTTTGACACCGCCAAGAAGGTGAGGGCCACTTCCATGTCTCCTGTGTCTGACCTTAATCTAGCTGTGAGTCCCAAGCCCCCCTCCCCATCTCAAACTCAAAATGCTATCCTTAATGATATACAAGGGAAAATCTGCCCACAGACCAGCGGCCCATTCATACACTGCGCTAAACAGACCAGCAGCCCATTCATACACTGCGCTAAACAGACCAGCAGCCCATTCATACACTGCGCTAAACAGACCAGCAGCCCATTCATACACTGCGCTAAACAGACCAGCAGCCCATTCATACACTGCGCTAAACAGACCAGCAGCCCATTCATACACTGCGCTAAACAGACCAGCAGCCCATTCGTACATTGCGTTCAACAGACCAGCAGCCCATTCATACACTGCGCTAAACAGACCAGCAGCCCATTCATACACTGCGTTAACAGACCAGCAGCCCATTCATACACTGCGCTAAACAGACCAGCAGCCCATTCATACACTGCGCTAAACAGACCAGCAGCCCATTCGTACACTGCGCTAAACAGACCAGCAGCCCATTCATACACTGTGCTAAACAGACCAGCAGCCCATTCATACACTGCGCTAAACAGACCAGCAGCCCATTCATACACTGCGCTAAACAGACCAGCAGCCCATTCATACACTGCGCTAAACAGACCAGCAGCCCATTCATACACTGCGTTAACAGACCAGCAGCCCATTCATACACTGCGCTAAACAGACCAGCATCCCATTCATACACTGCGCTAAACAGACCAGCAGCCCATTCATACACTGCGCTAAACAGACCAGCAGCCCATTCGTACACTGCGCTAAACAGACCAGCAGCCCATTCATACACTGCGCTAAACAGACCAGCAGCCCATTCATACACTGCCAAGAAGGTGAGGGCCGCTTCCATGTCTCCTGTGTCTGACCTTAATCTGGCTGTGAGTCCCAAGCCCCCCCCCCCCCATCTCAAACTCAAAATGCTATCCTTAATGATACACAAGGGAAAATCTGCCCACAGACCAGCAGCCCATTCATACACTGCGCTAAACAGACCAGCAGCCCATTCATACACTGCGCTAAACAGACCAGCAGCCCATTCATACATTGCGTTCAACAGACCAGCAGCCCATTCATACACTGCGCTAAACAGACCAGCAGTCCATTCATACACTGCGCTAAACAGACCAGCAACCCATTCATACACTGCGTTCAACAGACCAGCAGCCTATTCATACACTGCGCTAAACAGACCGGCGGCCAATTCATACACTGCGCTAAACAGACCGGCGGCCAATTCATACACTGCACTAAACAGACCAGCAGCCCATTCATACACTGCGCTCAACAGACCGGCGGCCCATTCATACACTGCGCTAAACAGACCGGCGGCCCATTCATACACTGCGCTAAACAGACCGGCGGCCCATTCATACACTGCGCTAAACAGACCGGCGGCCCATTCATACATTGCGCTAAACAGACCAGCAGCCCATTCATACACTGCGCTAAACAGCCCAGCGGCCCATTTATACACTGCGCTAAACAGACCAGCGGCCCATTCATACGCTGCGCTAAACAGACACACACTGGTAAGGCTGTCATAACAAGGCACACTAGTATTCAGTGTCACAGACACAGCTTGAACCAGTAAATGGTTAAAACGTCATATTCCAGTTGTCGTAGATGACCAGATTTATTGGTGCCCCCCCATTCAATTATTATTATTTTTTTGTAGTATCTGTTTTGTGTATTTCGTGTGTGTCTCTCTGTATATGTGTATAACGCTATAATGTGCAATGTTCCAGGCATTTATTCGCATTCGGGATCTTCGTTATCTGGAACTCATTCACAGCATCGAGGTAAGACACAATTTGATTTCCTGCAATGCAAGGGTTAATTTGTTTTACCCAAATGATCCTGATTGCAGCAACAATGTGACGTGTTTAACTGTTTCCGCCCCAGATCAAATGCATGAATCCCTCTGCTTCCACAAACTGACTCTCTGGGGTTTTCTTCTTCTTCTTTGGGACGACTCGGTACAGGAAAATCTTCCTGCAATGGCGTTAACTCTGTCTCTTAATGAAAAACCAATAATCTCCGATGGATACATGGTGGAATGTGGGCTACTGCTATCATCATTGCGGTCCTGGCTTATTGCAGCTTGGTTTGATGTGACAATTGTGGAATTTTCCTATTTCATGACGGAAAGTTTGAATTTTATCACAGGACTCGGACGGCGAGTATTTGCTCCCTTTTTCATTTATTTTCCTCAGCAGCAAAAATATATTAACATATTTGAAGTGAAACAAACAAAAAAACTTCCCCCACAACAGGGGTTAACCTAGGATCCCCCACTGTCCTTTCCCCAACAGTCCATGTAGCTCCGCCCCTAGGGTAGCTCCTCCTCTTTTCTTGATAAACCGAGCCAATACATCCAACAGTTACTCGTAGAAATACCAACGGTGTCATGCCTCAGCCCTGAGAGCCTGCTGTGGTCAGCCTGGGTCACTAGCTCTCATTACCTGCATCCCACCTAAGGGTTAACGGTGTCTGAACCTGAGGTTTTGCATAAAACCAGACCACACCCTCCTCCCCTTTGCTCTTTCATTTTGTGTTTTTCCCTTCCTGTGTTCAGAGGTCTTGAGAGCTCCCACTTGTCATTGGATGTTTCCTGATTTATTTTGCTCTGTCGTGCATCCTTGCTGTGTCTGCATTACCTGGTTCCTGCTTGCTGGACGATCCACTGCGCGGCCCACTATCCAGTGGGTCCAGAGACTCTCAAGTGGCTTCCAGCCCTCCAGCTCTCTCCAAGGAGACCAACCTTCTATCAAGGTACATTTGCCTAAAGGCTCCTGCTTCTCCTCAAGCGGATCTGGAGAGAGACTACGTGGCCCACCATCCACTTGCCTATTTTCTGTGTTACCGTCTGTTCTGTGCTGGACTGTTTGCTGTGAACCATTCTTCAATACAGCCTTATTGTACATATACTGCCTCCAGTGTCTGTGTGCCTGCTTACCCCCAGCGCTTGGGATTATATATCACAACACAGAGGCTGTGCCATGGCTCCTTCTTGGCGCGAGCCTGACAAACGGGGAGGAGACGGAGGAAACAAAGAAATCCTACGTGGAAAACTGAAGAACGTGCAACCAAAGGATCATCATGCTGAAAGAAAGCAAAGCCATGAAAAGGTGATTAGTCCCTGAGCCATAACTATGTGCATAAAACATTTCTAGCGCCAGAAGAACCACAGTAGGCGAAGACAAAAAACAATAAAGTTTATTGAGAATACATGCAAAAGCATAATGGCGAGTTCCAGACCAGTTCTGGAGAAAGGCATCCGTAGCCAACGCTTCAGGATCCGGTTTCTAACTGAAGGAGAGAGGAAGTTGAGTACTCAACCTGGACGCGAATAAATCCCACTTCAGGGGTCCCCACAGAGAATGGATATCCGAGAAAATCGATGACAGAATGCGCCAATCTCCCGAGTCTAACAGATGTCTGGAATTCCAATCCGCGATCTGGTTGGAAAGGCCCAGGATGAATTGAGCCTGGACCAAGATATCAGTGTGGAGACAGAAATCCCAAAAGGAGGTTGCCATGCGGGCTAGGGATTCCGACCTGGGGCCCTCCATGGCGTTGATATAACGCACTGCCGGGAAATTGTCGAGGCGAAGAATATAACGATGAGAAGAATTCTTGGTAAAACATTGAAGAGCAAACAGACCCGCTAACAATTCCAAGGTATTGATATGGAGAATGCGTTCAGAGTTGGACCATCAACCACCCGTCTCTAAACCATCACTATGAGCTCCCCAGCCCAATCCGCTGGCATCTGAATCAATAACGAGGGTCGGATGAGGAGGAACCATATGTTTCCCATTCCAGGCCGACATGTGAGCATGCCACCACTGCAGGTCTTCTCGGGCATCCTCCGTTAGATGGATAGCATCTGGATAATCCAAACCATCCCGTAGGGAACGAGCTATGAGACGTTGTAGGGCTCGATAATGAAGTGTAGCTGGAGTGATCGCCAACCTTGCAGCCACCAAAAGACCAACCACCCTGGCCAAAATTCGTAGTGTAGGAGATGAATGACGGAGAAGAGATGAAACCTCCTTTCGGATGCCGTGCATCTTGGAAACAGGCAGGAAGAGCATCAGGTTGTGCGAGCCCAAAAGATAACCCAAAAATTCAATTTGTTGTGATGGAATCAGAAGGGATTTCTGTTCGTTGACGAGGAAACCCAGGTCTTGAATCAGAGTAATCGTCCATTAAAGGTGAGTCAGAAGAACCTCTCGTGAGTGGGACATCAGGAGAATTTCATCCAAATAGATAACTAGACGTACTCCTCTCAAACGAAGTGAGGCGACAACCGGCTTCAGTAACTTTGTGAAGCACCATGGAGCTGAAGAAAGGCCAAAGGGGAGGCACGTGAAACGCCAAACTCTGCCAGAGCAACTAAATTGCAGAAAATCCCTGTGAGAAGCATGAAAGAGAACCGTAAGGTTAGGCGTCTTTTAAATCCAATTTTACCATCCAGTCGTCTTGAAGCAGGACATGTTGAATGTCTTCCATCTTGAAATGTCTGTACCTCACAGACTTGTTCAATTCGTGAAGATTGATCACTGGACGCAGCCTCCACCCTTTTTACACACCAGGAACATGGTGCTCATAAAACCTTCCGAAGAAGGATGAGCCGGTTCCACGGCGCCCTTGCGGATCAGATCTCATATCTCCTCCTGAACCAGTGACTCCTGAGCATGCGCGAAATGGAGCTGCGCTGGGACTTGACGCTGCGTCGGAGGTTCGACAAAATCTATCAAAAAACCTTGAACAGTGGATAAAATCCAAGCGTCAGTCGATAGACTCACCCAATTATGATATAACAGGCCGATACGACCCCCTATTTTCTGCCCATGAAAGGGAATTACTTGAAATTCTCTCACCTGAAGGTCTCCTGAAAGTGGGACCTCTGCCTCGGGCCGGGCTCCCGCACAATGGTCTTCCTCTTGTTGGGAAAAATTGTGTGCTGGTGGACGTGTCAGTGTAGGACTGATCTTGGTAGGAAGGGCCTGATGAACGAGTGGGACCTGCACAGTCGGAAGAGCGACCCCTTCCTCTGCTGGCCCTGTGAGAGACCCGACCCGGGAGGACTCTCTTAATAGTGGTTTCTGCTTTATCCAGTAAAGAAAAAGCACCTACATAGGTGTTAAGTTTCTCGGCAAAAGGATCCCCAAATAGTTGGCCTTGGGCTACAATACTCAGGTCAGTGGTTGCCATGTGGCAGAGCTGGGGGTCCATTTTGAGGAGAATGGTTTTCCTCCGTTCGGAAGCCAGGGCTGCATTCACATTTCCGAGAAAACATAGGGACCTCTGTAATAAGCCGCACAATTCGGCGTTGTCAATAGGGGTTTGCGAGAGTCTAGCCCGGTCCACCACATCCAGGGCCTGTGGTGTCTAGAATTTTATCTTGACAAGTTCGCATAGTGAAATCAGTCCCCTTCTTAGCAGACCAACCTTTGTTGACCATAAACTTTTGGAAGGCCTCATCGACCTCTGGGGTGATGCAGGTCTTCCCTTCCGTAGTGGGTCTGGGACATTCTATCTATGGCACAACACATGACAGAGTCTACATATCTCTCTATGTGGGGTAGAGGTGTCCAAGCAGACGAATTTGGGTGGGAAATGTCCTTGGGGTTAAAAAGGGTTACCCTGTGGATCATATATAGTGTTGCCCACTTGTATAGGAGGTTCCTCCTCCTCCTCCCATCAATTCCTCATCTGCCTCAGGTGCATACAAATCAAAGGGGTCATCCCCCTCATCTTCCCCGAACTCAGGGTCTATTACCACTGAGGAGGTTCCCCCACGGGGACGAGACTCCAGTCGCTGACCTTGGGTCTCTTATCATCGGCCGCTTTTTGCGCCCCGCGGTCAGGGGCCCTTTTGCGAGAAACATGCTCGCCCATCTGATCAGGCATTGGTGCAGGGATGCCAGCCCCTCCAAAAGCACCTCTTAGGGCAAAGGTCTGAGAACCAGAGGGTCTGGAGACAGATGGGGCATTGGACCGTATCGGGGACCTATTCCTGTCCTGTATCTGACACAAGGGGAGCACAGGTAAGATGTGAAGGGGAAGCTGTGGTAAAGGCAGAGCAGCTGGCTGGCTGGGGTACAGAGTGGAGCATAGTTACCGCATCCAGCATAGACTGTTTGAGGGAGGCATGCAGGTCACTGACAGCTGATGAAAGCGTGGATGATATTGATGACCGCAGGGAGCTTTCCAGAGCAGCAAATCTCTCCTTAGAGCTGGATTTTTTATGGTGGTGATGATTGGGCTCCGCTAGAGGAGTCTTCCAAGCCTGGGAAAGGGGGGGAGTTGGGAGGGAACTGTCCTCCGAAATGGAACATCGGCGGGAGTTAGGAGAGGGGTCCTAGGGAGCTTTGAGAGGGACATGACCTGTGTGTGACCTGTCTGTGTGGTGTGTGAGGTGATTTCCAAGTGCCGCTGGCTAAGTGCGAGTGAGGGAGCGGCTCGCCCTGACGCGGGAAGACAATCTCCTCACAGAAAGAGACAGCGCGCGTGCGCGTGTAGAAAAAACCCCAGCGCTGCGCGCAAGACCAGGAATACGGGAGAATAGCGATAAAAGCCACAAAATAAGGAGACCAGGCTGGCCAAAAACAGAGAAATAACTAAAAAAAAGGGGGAAAAACTGATAAGAAACGGGACCACGTGATCCCAACTGCCGGTGCGGCGGAAGCGCCGACCTCCACGGCTAAAACCGGGCGAGTCAGCGTTCCGCCAGAGGGTTTAACAAAAATAACAAACAGCTATAACACAGACAATAAAATATATATCTATACACACAATTAAACAACATTTATTCACAATTTAACATTAAAACATAGCAGAGACGCGCAGAGGTACTTAACTGCCGAGGAGCAGCAAAAAAAGAGGAGGAGCTACCCTAGGGGTGGAGCTACATGGACCGTTGGGGAAGGACAGTGGGGATCCTGGGTTAACCCCTGCTGTGGGGGAAGTTTTTTTGTTTGTTTCACTTCAAATATGTTAATATATTTTTTGCTGCTGAGGAAAATAAATGAAAAAGAGAAGCAAATACTCGCCTCCGAGTCCTGCGATAAAATTCCAGAGTTCCCTATTGTCATAATTTTACTAACGACAAATGGAGGCGGGTATTATTGTGCCAAACTCTGTTACCATTCCAAAGGGACTCTGAAGGGAACACCCCTGTAACACGTAATGGTACTAGCCGTAACCCTAGCAACCCCCCCCCCTCAGTATAAAGTCCACTCACTCCCAGCAGCCTCCTCTTTTCTTGATTTGAAGAATACAAATAATAGGGGTTATTCAGAGAGCGCCGAAATGGCACCGAACAGTGAGTTTCCCCGTACGGTGACATTTCGGGCCATTCGGCTATTCAGAAAGCAGGCAGTTTGCCAAATTTTGGTGATTTGCCAGCAAATACGGTGCCTGTTCAAAAGCCGTGAAATCCCCAAAGATTGCGGCAGGTTTTCCCTGCACTCCGGGGACCTTGCAGTGAATGCTGAATTCACCGCAGCGTTGGAAACTTAGATTCCCTGAAGTGCAGAGAACGAGAGAGCATCGACGTGTCAGCGACAATGAAGAAGCTTGAAACCAGAAGGAAACGACGAGCAGCTGGAATACAGAAGAAACGAAGAACGCCAGGGAATGGTCCATTAGCCACCACGGAGACCCGGCAAACTGAGGGACTGGAAGACGAGAAGAAAATACTACTGATAAATGACGGAGCAAGAAAACAATGCACATATTATTATTTATTAAGCGCCAACACATTCCGCAGCGCTGTACAAGGTGTAATGAGTAAAGACAGGACAATATTACAATACATGCAGGAAACAGGTCAGTAATTCTGCCAGCAGATACAGGAGGACGTGGGGGGGGGGAGGATTAGAAACAGGAGGGGGGGAAACATAGAAACAATGGCATGAGCAAAACGAAACCCGGCAATTAAAAAGCGCTGGTCACAAAGCCAGGCTAAAAGTCACAGACATACGGCAGGTCCTGGAGGAGGATAAAAGACTAGACCTCGAAGGCAAATTGTCAGAACACAAAAAACCAGTACATCACAAAAGCCACCAACACAAAGCACAAAACTCAGTGAGGAAACGCAGCAGATGGGAATAATATTCACCTCCGTTTGCCTTTAATAAAATGATGACTTCCCGTCATGACCAGCAGGAAATCTGGAATTTTATTACAAGGCACAGAGGCTCATATTATGATTCCAGTTTAAAGCAAAACCGCGGCCGACCAATGAATGTCGGATCAAAAGTAAATTCTCAAAGTGGATTCTTGAGTCTGCGGCAAACATAATATCCTCCAACTGGCAGCCCAGCGTGAGGGCCCCCACATTCAGTCTCTTTCCTCCTCCTGCCGCTACCAACTGCCTAATATTTCCAGAATTCATCCATTTCATACCACCCATCCACGCCCTGGTAACCTCCCCACTTGACTATTGTAATAATCTTCTTGCTGGCCTCCCTCTGTCCCGCCTCCCCCCTCCCTACAATCCAACGTCTCCACCAGGCTCATCCACCTCACCCGCCGCTCTGTCTCTACCGCTCCTCTCTGCGAGTCCCTTCACTGGCTCCCCATCCACCTCACCCGCTGCTCCAATCTGCGAGTCCCTTCACTGGCTCCCCATCCACCTCACCCGCCGCTCCTCTGTGCGAGTCCCTTCACTGGCTCCCCATCCACCTCACCCGCTGCTCCTCTCTGCGAGTCCCTTCACTGGCTCCCATCCACCTCACCCGCCACTCTGACTCTGCCGCTCCTCTGTGCGAGTCCCTTCACTGGCTCCCCATCCACCTCACCCGCTGCTCCTCTCTGCGAGTCCCTTCACTGGCTCCCCATCCACCTCACCCGCCGCTCTGTCTCTGCCGCTCCTCTGTGCGAGTCCCTTCACTGGCTCCCCATCCACCTCACCCGCCGCTCCTCTCTGCGAGTCCCTTCACTGGCTCCCCATCCACCTCACCCGCCGCTCCTCTCTGCGAGTCCCTTCACTGGCTCTCCATCCACCTCACCCGCCGCTCCTCTCTGCGAGTCCCTTCAATGGCTCTCCATCCACCTCACCCGCTGCTCCAATCTGCGAGTCCCTTCACTGGCTCCCCATCCACCTCACCCGCTGCTCCTCTCTGCGAGTCCTTTCACTGGCTCCCCATCCACCTCACCCGCCGCTCTGTCTCTACCGCTCCTCTCTGCGAGTCCCTTCACTGGCTCCCCATCCACCTCACCCGCCGCTCTGTCTCTACCGCTCCTCTCTGCGAGTCCCTTCACTGGCTCCCCATCCACCTCACCCGCCTCTCTGTCTCTGCCACTCCTCTCTGCGAGTCCCTTCACTGGCTCCCCATCCACCTCACCCGCCGCTCTGTCTCTGCCGCTCCCCTCTGCGAGTCCCTTCACTGGCTCCCCATCCACCTCACCCGCCGCTCTGTCTCTGCCGCTCCTCTGTGCGAGTCCCTTCACTGGCTCCCCATCCACCTCACCCGCCGCTCCTCTCTGCGAGTCCCTTCACTGGCTCCCCATCCACCTCACCCGCCGCTCCTCTCTGCGAGTCCCTTCACTGGCTCTCCATCCACCTCACCCGCCGCTCCTCTCTGCGAGTCCCTTCACTGGCTCCCCATCCACCTCACCTGCCACTCTGTCTCTGCCGCTCCTCTGTGCGAGTCCCTTCACTGGCTCCCCATCCACCTCACCCGCCGCTCCTCTCTGCGAGTCCCTTCACTGGCTCCCCATCCACCTCACCCGCCACTCTGACTCTGCCGCTCCTCTCTGCGAGTCCCTTCACTGGCTCCTCATCCACCTCACCCGCCGCTCCTCTCTGCAAGTCCCTTCACTGGCTCCCCATCCACCTCACCTGCCGCTCTGTCTCTGCGAGTCCCTCCACTGGCTCCCCATCCACCTCACCTGCCGCTCTGTCTATGCCGCTCCTCTCTGCGAGTCCCTTCACTGGCTCCCCATCCACCTCACCCGCCTCTCTGTCTCTGCCACTCTGTCTCTGCAAGTCCCTTCACTGGCTCCCCATCCACCTCACCTGCCGCTCCCCTCTGCGAGTCCCTTCACTGGCTCCCCATCCACCTCACCCGCCGCTCTGTCTCTGCCGCTCCTCTCTGCGAGTCCCTTCACTGGCTCCTCATCCACCTCACCCGCCGCTCTGTCTCTACCACTCCTCCCTGCGAGTCCCTTCACTGGCTCCCCATCCACCTCACCCGCCACTCTGACTCTGCCGCTCCTCTGTGCGAGTCCCTTCACTGGCTCCCCATCCACCTCACCCGCCGCTCCTCTCTGCGAGTCCCTTCACTGGCTCCCCATCCACCTCACCTGCCACTCTGTCTCTGCCGCTCCTCTGTGCGAGTCCCTTCACTGGCTCCCCATCCACCTCACCCGCCGCTCCTCTCTGCGAGTCCCTTCACTGGCCCCCCATCCACCTCACCCGCCACTCTGACTCTGCCGCTCCTCTCTGCGAGTCCCTTCACTGGCTCCTCATCCACCTCACCCGCCGCTCCTCTCTGCAAGTCCCTTCACTGGCTCTCCATCCACCTCACCTGCCGCTCTGTCTATGCCGCTCCTCTCTGCGAGTCCCTTCACTGGCTCCTCATCCACCTCACCCGCCGCTCTGTCTCTTCCGCTCCCCTCTGCGAGTCCCTTCACTGGCTCCCCATCCACCTCACCCGCCGCTCTGTCTCTGCCGCTCCCCTCTGCGAGTCCCTTCACTGGCTCCCCATCCACCTCACCCGCAGCTCTGTATCTGCCGCTCCTCTCTGCGAGTCCCTTCACTGGCTCCCCATCCACCTCACCCGCCGCTCTATCTCTGCCGCTCCTCTCTGCGAGTCCCTTCACTGGCTCCCCATCCACCTCACCCGCCGCTCTATCTCTGCCGCTCCTCTCTGCGAGTCCCTTCACTGGCTCTCCATCCACCTCACCCGCCGCTCTGTCTCTGCCGCTCCCCTCTGCGAGTCCCTTCACTGGCTCCCCATCCACCTCACCCGCCACTCTGTCTCTGCCGCTCCTCTCTGCGAGTCCCTTCACTGGCTCCCCATCCACCTCACCCGCCGCTCTGTCTCTGCCGCTCCCCTCTGCGAGTCCCTTCACTGGCTCCCCATCCACCTCACCCGCCGCTCTGTCTCTGCCGCTCCTCTCTGCGAGTCCCTTCACTGGCTCCCCATCCACTGCAGAATTAAGTTCAAAATCCTTATCCTTACCTACAAAACCCTCACTAACTCAGCTCCCCACTACCTGTCCTCACTAATCACCAAATACACCCCAGCCCGCTCCCTAAGGTCAAACAGTGACCTGCGCCTAGCTTCTCCCCGCATCACCTCTTCCCATGATAGACTGCAGGATTTCTCACGCGCAGCCCCCACTCTCTGGAACGCTCTCCCTCGTACTGTCAGACTTTCCCCTAACTTCTCTTCCTTCAAACGCTCCCTTAAAACATTCCTATTTAGGGAAGCCGACCCCCCAACTCACTAATACACCTCACTGACGCAACCAGTCCATCACTCTCACCTTGCAGCCCATAACTCTCACCTTGCAGTCCGTCACTCTCTCCTTGCAGTCCGTCGCTCTCCCCTTGCAGCCCTCTCCTCCTGTTTCCACCACCAACCCTTCTAGATTGTAAATTCCCACAGGAATAGGACCTTGGTTTCATCCCGTACTGGTTGGTCAAAATGTTGTTCTATGTATTGTAACCCTGTCTATATTGTGCCCATTTTACAGCGCTGCGGAATATGCTGGCGCTTTATAAATATAAAGGTCGAAGCACCCCGCACCACGTGGGCCCTAAATATAGACGTCGATGCCCACCAGATTCATCAACCACCGTAGCCACAAAGAGGGGTCCCGTAGGAGACTGACATTCCTAAAACCGTGTCTAGCTCGTATTGGCGGAGAGAACGGACCGGGCACAGTAATGGAGACGTGGGGACCTAGACCTAGAGATGGTCTTAGTACGTCTGGAAGTCCGAAACTCTACCCCATCCGGGAGATAGGCTTTATCATGAATGTCTAAGGCTCGTACATCAGACACTCGCCTGCAAGAAATCAAACATAACATCGTCAATTTCGCAGATAATTCTGCTCTGAACATTAAACAATTATCAGGCCAAGACGACCGGTAAATATGCAGTTGACTTCTCAAACCAAAGTGTATCTGTGTTGGGGTGTCCAGGAGAAACTATTGCCCTTGAGTAATATGCAAACCAGGGAATGCTGCACACGTCCGTACCATCAACTCCATGATGATTGGCCGAGATAGCAGACCAATAGAGATTTGGCGTTCTGTAGGCCTTGCCAGCATCAACATGTTCAGAGAAAAACTGGAGAACTGAGTGGACAGATGCTGAAACGGGATTCAGACTTCCTCCCAGGCACCAGCCAGACCATACCACCCACGCGTGTCCATAAGCTCGACGTTTGCCCGGGGCCCATGATGCCATGAGGAGGAAATCAACGTGTTCAGAATGCTTCCGAAAGGGATGGGTCGCCTAACAGTGACCACACCATGCGTTTCAGATGCCCCTCCAGAACCAGTGGGTGGTGGAGACCATGAGGATCGGAGAGCAATTCTGGATCTGACGTGAACAATCTCGGGCAGTCCACGGACATGTTGAGGTTACCAGGGTTGTGTTGGGGGTGATGAACACCACTGACGCTCAGGCCATGGAGATCTGAAGTAGGGTCCTCCCCAGTAGAGCCAATGGAGGGAAAGCGTAGTGGCGACCCTGAGGCCATTCTTGCAGAAGGGCGTCCGTCGCCACTGCCTCTGGATCGGGGCACCAACCGTAGAATCGGGGGCAGCTGTGTGTTGAGACGGGAGGCGAAGAGGTCCATGGACAGAGGACCCCAGAGAGTGTAGAGCTGCAAAAAAGCTGAGGTACAAAGTCGCCAGTTGCTGCAATCCCGTAATAATCAGGAATACTAGTCTGCCACAGAGTTGTGTAACCCTAGCAGGTATTCCACCTGCACATGGATACATAGTTGGAGACAGAAATCCCAGAAGGACTTTGCAAGGGTAGTCAAAGGACTGGAGCGGGCACCTCCCAGCGAACTACCGACAAGTTTTCCATGTGGAGCAGGATGCTGCAATTGGAACAGGGACTTAACAGGCTGCGGATGACTAGGAACCTGCAAGGAGTTCCAGGCAATTATTGTGGGGAGTCTTCTTCAACGTGGACCATTTTTCCGCCGGTGAATACGGAGCCGCATCTGGCGTCCCAGCCTTGTGCCCTGGCGTCGGAATTGATGATGAGATCCTGTTCGGCACCAAAGATGGCCATTCCGTTGCACGCCTCCATATTATTATTATTATTATTTTTTATTTATAAAGCGCCAGCATATTCCGCAGCGCTGTACAATAAGCACAGTATAGACAGGGTTACAATACATTGAACAACATTTGACAAACAGTACAGGAGGAGATGAGGGCCCTATTCCCGTAGGAACTCACAATCTAGGAGGGTTGGGGTTGGAAACAGGAGGAGAGGACTGTAAGGTGAGAGTGATTGATGGTTGTGTCAGTGAGTGGGGGGGTCGGCTTCCCTAAATAGGAATGTTTTCAGGGAGCGTTTGAAGGAAGAGAAGTTAGGGGAAAGTCTGACAGTACGAGGGAGAGCGTTCCAGAGAGTGGGGGCTGCGCGTGAGAAATCCTGCAGTCTATCATGGGAAGAGGTGATGCGGTGAGAAGCTAGGCGCAGGTCACTGTTTGACCTTAGGGAGCGGGCTGGGGTGTATTTGGTGATTAGTGAGGACAGGTAGTGGGGCGCTGAGTTAGTGGGTTTTGTAGGTAAGGATAAGGATTTTGAACTTAATTCTGCAGTGGATGGGGAGCCAGTGAAGGGACTCGCAGAGGGGAGCGGCAGAGACAGAGCGGCGGGTGAGGTGAATTAGCCTGGCGGAGGTGTTCAGGATGGATTGTTGGGGGGAGAGGCGGGACAGAGGGAGGCCAGATAAGAGATTATTGCAATAGTCGAGTCGGGAGATTACCAGGACGTGTATGAGTTGTTTTGTGGTGACAGCGGTAAGAAATGGCCGAATTCTGGAAATATTACGCAGTTGGTATCGGCAGGAGGAGGAAAGAGACTTGATGTGGGGGATGAAGGAAAGAGCAGAGTCAAGTGTAACTCCAAGACAGCGAACTTGGTTTGATGGGGAGATGGTGATACCCTCCACCGTGATAGAGAAGTCAGGAGGTGGGGAGGCATTGGAGGGAGGAATAAGTAGGAGCTCAGTCTTTGACATGTTGATCTTTAGGTGGTGGGAGGCCATCCAGGAGGAGATGCCAGATAAACAGTCACTGACTTTGGAAAGGACAGGGGGAGAGAGATCAGGGGTATTGGTGAGTCATGTGACAAACCTAAGGATGCAGGGTGTCAGGGATTGTGCCCGCATCCTGAACCCTGAACCCGCTCTATGAAGAGTGCTGCCCTGTAACCTGCATTCAGTAACCAACATCCAGCAATGTTAACGTTAAAACACCCTAGCGCACGCACCACAGGCCCTGTCTGTCCATAAAGGACCACTCCCTACTCAGGACCTTGCCTCAGTTTTGAGTTTGCTCCCAGTCTGAGCAGTTGTATTCCTGTTTCTCTCCTGATTATCGTGTACCAGACCCTCTGATTTGCTTACTGACCACCAGCCTGCTTTATCCATTTGTATTACGCTCCGGTATCTCCTGCATTTGCCTACTCCAGGTACCTTCTGTGTGTGTTGCCCTGCACACCAGGCTCAGAACCCCTGAACCTTGGGTCCCACCATGGCCCACGCCAGGTGCCACCCTGACACATGGGCTTTTTATTCCTTGTAGAGTGGTTTGGTTTTGGGTGCTGGAGGCCCGGTAAGGGCACAGAAGGTAGCTTGTTGTGGGGTTTTTTTGGGGGGGTTTTGCATCGCACGGGGATTGTCCCTAAGAATTGTTAAGTGTGTGCTCAAGTTTGAATAAATCAGTCTTTGCTTTTCTACTCCCAAAATCGGTTCTATCTGGTTATTGGGGGGATCCTATGAAGCAATTTGGAGGTCCATAACCTGGGAAGCACCACTTGGTGGAGATGCCCAGTCAGGGTATCCAGGAGTCCATCTCAAGCCACCGTTGCAGTTCCTCATTGGATTCTTTGTCGAGGACCTTGTTTTCAGCCGCTGAAGAGCGCAGTAGTGCAGATGGCCTGGATAGAACTGGACAGAAGCCCCAATAGATGAGCCAGATAGCAAACCGTAAAAACAGGGCGTGATAACGCCTTCCCGAGTCCTTGCCGAAATATCATGAAGCTTGTGATGGGTTAGCTTGAGCCAGGCTGTTGGTGAATTGACTTTAAAACCCAGGAACTCCTACGTTGTGAGCGGGGATCGAGACGGAATGGAGAGCAGCTGCGTCGTCCAGTGCAAGTGGAGCAACAACTTGTCTCTGACGCCAGAAGTAAGATGTCCTCCAGGAGCTTCTCGAAGGACCACGGGGCTAACGACAGGCCGCACGGGAGACACGTGGATTGGACCACACGGTCCCGCCATTGAAATTGTGGAAAGCGCCAGTGGTCGGTATGAATCGGAACCATCAGATACACGTCTGTCAAAAGTGTATAAAAAAAGCCAAAAAAAGGAAAACAGGGTAAATGGCTAGAACCCTGGACGATGGATAGAAGCACTCACACTAAACATGCAGGGATAACCCGCTACAGATTAAACAAAAAGACCTCTTGCGTATAGGGCGACGCACAAGTGCCTCAACACAAGGAAAATTAAGACTTAACATTTATTAAATGCTATTAACATAACTGCAACATCTCTTCCAGAAAACACACGTGTCCACATGATCAAATAATGAACATATATCAATAGGGATCAGCTCCAGCAAGCCCCTAATTCTCTACCCAAGAGAACCATGGCTGCGGAGCCCCATATATATATATATATATATTACAGTATGTGTGTTAATAGCAGTTTGTATAGGCAGACAATCAAATCGAGCTCGAAGCTGGATAATAATATAATCCTCACTCCTTCTTACAATTGCAGCCATTGATCCTTTAGCTCCATAGTAGAGGTGTGCACGGCTGAAACATTTGTGTCGTCTAGTTTTAAAATAATTTTGTTTCGCATTTCGTTTTGGATAGATTCGAAGTTTGATATCGATTCGATAATGGATATATCGATTCGAATTTCGGATCACTAAATAAGAGCCCAATTAACAGGAACAGGTGCTTGTGAGAAAGTAAAAGGAAATTAATTTGTTTCATAAAGTCGTTTGCTGACTGTATGACTTGTAAATTAAGATCAATTCGATATCGATTCGATAGTTGATATATCGATTCAAATTTTGGATTACTAAATAAAACCTCAAACAGTAGAACGTTTCTTATCGTTTCGAATTCGGATTGTGCGGATTCAGACACATGGACAGCAGCACTGCGGGGCCCAGGGCTATCTATCCTGCTGAAACGTACAGGGTTATTCAGAGAGAGGTGAAAAGCAGGAGAATGACTGGAGAATGGAAAATTCGAGCTCAAAATAGCTGAACCAGAAAAATTCTCCCATTTATCTCCCTTTCCAAATTCACTATTTTGAGCTAGAATTCTCCATTCTCCAGTCATTCTCCTGATTTTCATCTCTCTCTAAATAGTCCTGATATTCATTGCCGAATGCAGCCGGACTGAAAGAAAATAATACAACTGCGTTCAGCAAAGAAAAAAAAGCCTCATTACAATAAAATAAATTCGGAAACCTAAAAAGATTTAAGCAAAAAAAATCCCAAAAAATGACAAATAATAAACTTTGCAAGTGAAAAAAATGGTTGAATAAATTTTTTAATAAAAAGGGAATCTTTTGTACGGCTGGTATTTTCATTTTATTGTAGTAGTAATCCGTTTCATATTCCAAAATAACTCCTAAAAATGGAATGCGAATCAACCCAAAAAAAGAAATAACGCAAAATAAAAACCAACAGGGGAATTCAAAGACAATCATAAAGTCACTGCACGTTCGGTGACTTTTTGTTCTCTTCAATTCGGTTCGTTTTGTCGATCCCATTCCGGCGACCCTGTGGTGTATTCAGCAAGCACCACAGGGTCCCCGAATTGCAGGGAAAAGCTGCCGCAAACCTGACGAAAACTAACCGCAAAACCTGCCGAATGCACGCCGAAAACCCACGAAAACATCTGGATTAACCGTCGAAAATGCAGGAAAAAGCCGATCACACGCAGCGCAGCCGCTGGAAAAACCCGACACCGCAGACGAATGGAGTGAAAAAAAACCAGTTTGCTTGAATGTTTGAAAAGTGAAACGCTGTTTGCAAAGAAACTACTGAGCGAAAATGTCTGAAATTTACATAAAATCCAATGAATGATAATAAAAAGGAAGTTACAGAAAAAAGAAGTAAAGTTAAAAAAGTTCAGAAAATGCTTAAAATATCATAAAAAAATCTATAAATAAAGAGACTTTTTGCTGCAGAATTTTATAATGAACAGTTTATTAGATATTAAATTAAAACGGGAATATTTTTAACATTGAAGTCTATGGGATTCTCCTGAATAAACCTGCCGAATTAAACCACCGAATGGCAGGGCATTAGGGGAACCTTTCACTGCTGGTTTGTGTTCTCTGAATAGCCGAAGCATTGCTTCTCTATGGGGATTTCACTGCCCTCGAACAGGCACCGTATTTGCAGGCACCGTATGTGCAGGCACCGTATGTTCAGGCAATTCGCCAGGATTTGTGAACTGCCTGCTCTCTGGATAGCCGAATGGCCAGGAAAGGGAACCGTGCCGTGATTTTCAGCGTTCGATTACCTTTCTCAAGCAATTCGGATCTCTTTGAATAACCCTGCAAGTGATCCGAAAAACGAAGCCCAGCCGTCCGAAATTTAGGATCGCACCGAAAATACGAATCGCAGTAACACACCAAACGACCCAAAAAGGAAGGAAATGATCCGAAACGGGAAAAAAAGCGGCCGTGCACAAGTCTGATTATTTGTATGGCACCAACCTATTCTGCAGCACTGTATAAGCAGTTGATCAGACTCTAGGCGGTGCAGGCTTTGGGGTGACTTGCTGCCCCTTGGCTAATGAGGGGTTAACATGTGATGATATTCCTTCTCCCAATCTAATCGCTGTCTCATCATGGCCTCTATCCTCCACAGGAACGGAAAAGGCGAGGAGAAAATATTGAGGACCTGTTCCTGGCAGACGTCTACGCTTATCAGGGCAAGTTTCTTGAGTCTGCCAAGCTGTACAAGAGGAGCGGGAACGAGAGTCGGGCGCTCACTATGTACACCGACCTGAGAATGTTCGAGTTTGCCAAGGTATGTGCAGCACCATCTTTAATGTTGAATGGGCCCTGGGCAAACCCCCCTTCAATTTTACTCTCCACCTAAAAAAACATGGGTTTCCTGTGTAGCTCTGTGATACGCTCATACACTCTGCACATTACTGTGAGTTTATTGCTGTGGAGCTCTGTGATACGCTCATACACTCTGCACATTACTGTGAGTTTATTGCTGAGGATTCTGTGATACGCTCATACACTCTGCACATTACTGTGAGTTTATTGCTGAGGATTCTGTGATACGCTCATACACTCTGCACATTACTGTGAGTTTATTGCTGTGTAGCTCTGTGATACGCTCATACACACTGCACATTACTGTGAGTTTATTGCTGAGGATTCTGTGATACGCTCATACACTCTGCACATTACTGTGAGTTTATTGCTGTGGATTCTGTGATACGCTCATACACTCTGCACATTACTGTGAGTTTATTGCTGTGGATTCTGTGATACGCTCATACACTCTGCACATTACTGTGAGTTTATTGCTGTGGATTCTGTGATTCGCTCATACACTCTGCACATTACTGTGAGTTTATTGCTGTGGATTCTGTGATACGCTCATACACTCTGCACATTACTGTGAGTTTATTGCTGTGGATTCTGTGATACGCTCATACACTCTGCACATTATTGTGAGTTTATTGCTGTGGATTCTGTGATACGCTCATACACTCTGCACATTACTGTGAATTTATTGCTGAGGATTCTGTGATACGCTCATACACTCTGCACATTACTGTGAGTTTTATTGCGGAGATAAGTTAAAAAAAACAATGTCCAGGGGAATGATCTAGTGATATTACTTAAGTGGTATTCCACCCCCCCCCCCCCGAGCTGCGGCTTTCCTATAGTGATGGGAGTCCAGATCAGTGAAGTAATTTGGTTCATATTGAGAGATTTATTGAAACGAATCAGATCATGAACCAAATCTCTGAGTCAGATCTGTGAAGGGGGGGGTTACTCGCCATTAACTGCTCCTGAGTCACTCCCCCCTGCCGATCGGCTCCACCTCTTCCATTGAATCTGTAACGCTTCCGCCTGTCTTCTGTGCTGATGTGAGGGCCCTGAAGGCTGATGGAAGGAAGGTAACTCCTACCGCCTAGAAATTAATGAACTGCACTTTCTACAGGCTGAGGCCGTCAAATAAATTATTATTGTCCTCAAACAGTTTCTGCAGCGCTTTACAATAACTAAAGGGAAGGAGATACAGATAAACGGACATAGCATGGAAACAAGAGGAGCAGAGGGTCCGGCTCACAGGAGCTTACAATCTAGAGGAGCAGAGGGTCCGGCTCACAGGAGCTTACAATCTAGAGGAGCAGAGGGTCCGGCTCACAGGAGTTTACAATCTAGAGGAGCAGAGGGTCCGGCTCACAGGAGTTTACAATCTAGAGGAGCAGAGGGTCCGGCTCACAGGAGCTTACAATCTAGAGGAGCAGAGGGTCCGGCTCACAGGAGTTTACAATCTAGAGGAGCAGAGGGTCCGGCTCACAGGAGCTTACAATCTAGAGGAGCAGAGGGTCCGGCTCACAGGAGTTTACAATCTAGAGGAGCAGAGGGTCCGGCTCACAGGAGTTTACAATCTAGAGGAGCAGAGGATCCGGCTCACAGGAGCTTACAATCTAGAGGAGCAGAGGGTCCGACTCACAGGAGCTTACAATCTAGAGGAGCAGAGGGTCCGGCTCACAGGAGCTTACAATCTAGAGGAGCAGAGGGTCCGGCTCACAGGAGCTTACAATCTAGAGGAGCAGAGGATCCGGCTCACAGGAGTTTACAATCTAGAGGAGCAGAGGGCCCGGCTCACAGGAGTTTACAATCTAGAGGAGCAGAGGGTCCGGCTCACAGGAGTTTACAATCTAGAGGAGCAGAGGATCCGGCTCACAGGAGCTTACAATCTAGAGGAGCAGAGGGTCCGACTCACAGGAGCTTACAATCTAGAGGAGCAGAGGGTCCGGCTCACAGGAGCTTACAATCTAGAGGAGCAGAGGGTCCGGCTCACAGGAGCTTACAATCTAGAGGAGCAGAGGATCCGGCTCACAGGAGTTTACAATCTAGAGGAGCAGAGGGTCCAGACACAGGAGCTTACAATCTAATCTAGAGGAGCAGAGGGTCCGGCTCACAGGAGCTTACAATCTAGAGGAGCAGAGGGTCCGGCTCACAGGAGCTTACAATCTAGAGGAGCAGAGGTCCGGCTCACAGGAGCTTACAATCTAGAGGAGCAGAGGGTCCGGCTCACAGGAGTTTACAATCTAGAGGAGCAGAGGGTCCGGCTCACAGGAGTTACAATCTAGAGGAGCAGAGGGTCCGGCTCACAGGAGCTTACAATCTAGAGGAGCAGAGGGTCCGGCTCACAGGAGTTTACAATCTAGAGGAGCAGAGGGTCCGGCTCACAGGAGCTTACAATCTAGAGGAGCAGAGGGTCCGGCTCACAGGAGGAGCTTACAATCTAGAGGAGCAGAGGGCCCGGCTCACAGGAGTTTACAATCTAGAGGAGCAGAGGATCCGGCTCACAGGAGTTTACAATCTAGAGGAGCAGAGGGTCCGGCTCACAGGAGTTTACAATCTAGAGGAGCAGAGGGCCCGGCTCACAGGAGTTTACAATCTAGAGGAGCAGAGGGTCCGGCTCACAGGAGTTTACAATCTAGAGGAGCAGATGGCCCGACTCACAGGAGCTTACAATCTTGAGGAGCAGAGGGTCCGGCTCACAGGAGTTTACAATCTAGAGGAGCAGAGGGCCCGGCTCACAGGAGTTTACAATCTAGAGGAGCAGAGGGCCCGGCTCACAGGAGCTTACAATCTAGAGGAGCAGAGGGTCCGGCTCACAGGAGCTTACAATCTAGAGGAGCAGAGGGTCCGGCTCACAGGAGTTTACAATCTAGAGGAGCAGAGGGCCCGGCTCACAGGAGCTTACAATCTAGAGGAGCAGATGGCCCGACTCACAGGAGCTTACAATCTTGAGGAGCAGAGGGTCCGGCTCACAGGAGCTTACAATCTAGAGGAGCAGAGGGCCGGCTCACAGGAGCTTACAATCTTGAGGAGCAGAGGGTCCGGCTCACAGGAGCTTACAATCTTGAGGAGCAGAGGGTCCGGCTCACAGGAGCTTACAATCTAGAGGAGCAGAGGGTCCGGCTCACAGGAGTTTACAATCTAGAGGAGCAGAGGGTCCGGCTCACAGGAGCTTACAATCTAGAGGAGCAGAGGGTCCGGCTCACAGGAGCTTACAATCTAGAGGAGCAGAGGGTCCGGCTCACAGGAGCTTACAATCTAGAGGAGCAGAGGGTCCGGCTCACAGGAGCTTACAGTCTAGAGGAGCAGAGGGTCCGGCTCACAGGAGTTTACAATCTAGAGGAGCAGAGGGTCCGGCTCACAGGAGTTTACAATCTAGAGGAGCAGAGAGTCCGGCTCACAGGAGTTTACAATCTAGAGGAGCAGAGGGTCCGGCTCACAGGAGTTTACAATCTAGAGGAGCAGAGGGTCCGGCTCACAGGAGCTTACAATCTAGAGGAGCAGAGGGTCCGTCTCACAGGAGCTTACAATCTAGAGGAGCAGAGGGTCCGGCTCACAGGAGCTTACAATCTAGAGGAGCAGAGGGTCCGACTCACAGGAGTTTACAATCTAGAGGAGCAGAGGGTCCGGCTCACAGGAGCTTACAATCTAGAGGAGCAGAGGGTCCGCTCACAGGAGCTTACAATCTAGAGGAGCAGAGGTCCGACTCACAGGAGCTTACAATCTAGAGGAGCAGAGGGTCCGACTCACAGGAGTTTACAATCTAGAGGAGCAGAGGTTCCGGCTCACAGGAGCTTACAATCTAGAGGAGCAGAGGGCCCGGCTCACAGGAGTTTACAATCTAGAGGAGCAGAGGGTCCGTCTCACAGGAGCTTACAATCTAGAGGAGCAGAGGGTCCGGCTCACAGGAGTTTACAATCTAGAGGAGCAGAGAGTCCGGCTCACAGGAGCTTACAATCTAGAGGAGCAGAGGGTCCGGCTCACAGGAGTTTACAATCTAGAGGAGCAGAGGGTCCGGCTCACAGGAGCTTACAATCTAGAGGAGCAGAGGGTCCGGCTCACAGGAGCTTACAATCTAGAGGAGCAGAGGGTCCGGCTCACAGGAGCTTACAATCTAGAGGAGCAGAGGGTCCGTCTCACAGGAGCTTACAATCTAGAGGAGTGTAGTGAATGGTTGTGTGTTTGCGCTAGATGTTATCGCCTTCAATTCCACAGGATTTCCTTGGATCTGGAGACCCCAAAGAAACAAAAAACCTGATCACCAAGCAGGCAGACTGGGCCCGCAACATCCGGGAGCCGAAAGCCGCGGCAGAGATGTACCTGTCAGCTGGAGAGCACATGAAGGCCATCGAGCTGAGCGGAGACCACGGCTGGCTGGAGATGTGAGTTTTGCGAGGCTGGTTAATGAGTGTTAATCTGTGGCACTGTGTGATGGGAACACCCCGGGTTCCGTCCAAAACTCCAGGACCAGAACCAGCCCGTTATTTCTCTGTCAAAGAACCACATCAGATCCACAAGCACCTTCCAGACTCCCTGACCTTGCATTGAGATCCACCAGTGGAGCAAAGTTTCTGCACACGCGACCAGAGAGACGTGATGTTTAGTAAATGCAGGAACAGAATGACTTTATTCCTCTCCAGTGATAAGAGTATCCGTCCAGCACAACCAATCAGAGGGGAGCTTAAACAAACACAACTCAGAAATGTAACACAGAAACAGGTTTAGATCCATTCTATTCCATACAGCATGACAATGGCCAAATTCTCCATGAATTGTCCCCACATAATCACGTGTAGTCTGCGGGCACAAGGCTGGCATCTGCTCTTCTCCAAAGGGCACAAAGTCTCTATGTTGGGCTGTGCGTGCTGTGCGTGGCTGTACCAGACCGTTTTACACCTTTGGAATTAAAGTCTTTTAACAGGTGGTGGAGGCTTCCGTCACGATGTCTTGGAGGTAAATACCCATCACACTGTCACGATCAATGCCATATGGTGTCCATGAATTTTACACCGCGCCCCCCGCTGTTAGGGACATTGATGGACGCGGCCCCAGTAACACAGAAGGCACGGGGCTTCGTGGTTTTATTCTTATGGAGGATGTTGTGAGAATGTTTTCCTGATTTGACTTTCTCTCATTTCTGTTCCAGGCTGATTGATATCGCCCGAAAGCTGGACAAGGCGGAGCGGGAGCCGCTCTCCAAATGTGCTTATTACTTCACCAAACTGCAGCACCACGGCTACGCGGCCGAGACCTACATGAAGATTGGAGACATGAGGTCACTGGTCCAGCTTCATGTGGCGACACAGCACTGGGAGGAGGTGAGCCTCGCGTGTATATCTACGTGTGTCGAGCTGTACCGGACAGGGAACTAAATCCCATTAACCCCGAGCTGCCGGGAGGGTCATTGCGTGTTTGTGTATTAACATTGATTCCCTGAGCTGACGGGAGGGTCACCACGTGTTCGTGTATTAACAGTGATTCCCCGAGCTGCCGGGAGGGTCACCGTGTGTTCGTGTATTAACAGTGATTCCCCGAGCTGCCGGGAGTGTCACCGTGTGTTCGTGTATTAACAGTGATTCCCTGAGCTGCCGGGGGGGTCACCACGTGTTCGTGTATTGTCATTGATTCCCTGAGCTGCCGGGAGTGTCACCACGTGTTCGTGTATTAACAGTGATTCCCCGAGCTGCCGGGAGTGTCACCACGTGTTCGTGTATTAACAGTGATTCCCTGAGCTGCCGGGAGTGTCACCACGTGTTCGTGTATTAACAGTGATTCCCCGAGCTGCCGGGAGGGTCACCGTGTGTTCGTGTATTAACAGTGATTCCCCGAGCTGCCGGGGGGGTCACCACGTGTTCGTGTATTAACAGTGATTCCCTGAGCTGCCGGGGTGTCACCACGTGTTCGTGTATTAACAGTGATTCCCCGAGCTGCCGGGAGTGTCACCATGTGTGTACATGTATTGTCATTGATTCCCCAAGCTGCCGGGAGTGTCACCACGTGTTCGTGTATTAACAGTGCTTCCCCCGAGCTGCCGGGAGGGTCACCGCGTGTTCGTGTATTAACAGTGATTCCCTGAGCTGCCGGGAGGGTCACCACGTGTTCGTGTATTAACAGTGATTCCCCCGAGCTGCTGGGAGTGTCACCATGTGTGTGTACATGTATTGTCATTGATTCCCCAAGCTGCCGGGAGGGTCACCACGTGTTCGTGTATTAACAGTGATTCCCCGAGCTGCCGGGAGTGTCACCACGTGTTCGTGTATTAACAGTGATTCCCCGAGCTGCCGGGAGTGTCACCACGTGTTCGTGTATTAACAGTGATTCCCCGAGCTGCCGGAGTGTCACCACGTGTTCGTGTATTAACAGTGATTCCCCGAGCTGCCGGGAGTGTCACCACGTGTTCGTGTATTAACAGTGATTCCCCGAGCTGCCGGGAGTGTCACCACGTGTTCGTGTATTAACAGTGATTCCCCGAGCTGCCGGGAGTGTCACCACGTGTTCGTGTATTAACAGTGATTCCCCAAGCTGCCGGGAGTGTCACCACGTGTTCGTGTATTAACAGTGATTCCCCGAGCTGCCGGGAGTGTCACCACGTGTTCGTGTATTAACAGTGATTCCCCGAGCTGCCAGGAAGGGTCACCACGTGTTCGTGTATTAACAGTGATTCCCCGAGCTGCCGGGAGTGTCACCATGTGTGTACATGTATTGTCATTAATTCCCCAAGCTGCCGGGAGGGTCACCGCGTGTTCGTGTATTAACAGTGATTCCCTGAGCTGCCGGGAGTGTCACCGCGTGTTCGTGTATTAACAGTGATTCCCTGAGCTGCCGGGAGTGTCACCGCGTGTTCGTGTATTAACAGTGATTCCCTGAGCTGCCGGGAGTGTCACCGCGTGTTCGTGTATTAACAGTGATTCCCTGAGCTGCCGGAGTGTCACCGCGTGTTCGTGTATTAACAGTGATTCCCTGAGCTGCCGGAGTGTCACCGCGTGTTCGTGTATTAACAGTGATTCCCTGAGCTGCCGGGAGTGTCACCGCGTGTTCGTGTATTAACAGTGATTCCCTGAGCTGCCGGGAGTGTCACCGCGTGTTCATGTATTAACAGTGATTCCCTGAGCTGCCGGGAGTGTCACCGCGTGTTCATGTATTAACAGTGATTCCCCGAGCTGCCGGGAGTGTCACCATGTGTGTGTACGTGTATTGTCAGTGATTCCATGAGCTGCTCTGTCCGGCTGTCTGTCTGTCTGTCTCATGTATCATTTTCTGTTCAGGCCTTTGCGCTGCTTGAGAAATACTCAGAGCATAAGGATGAGGTTTACGTCCCATACGCCCAGTGGCTCGCAGAGAATGACCGCTTTGAAGAAGCACAGAAAGGTGAGCAGAGATTCCTGATCCCTTTCTTATAAATAAAAAACCCGTGAACATATCCCGGCTGACTTGCTCTTAAATCTATCCTGCACTGGATTACCCGGTGATCCCACATTCACATAGAGATCCCATATCTCCTGCACTGATTACGCAGTGATCCCACATTCACATAGAGATCCCATATTCACATAGCGATCCCATATCTCCTGCACTAGATTACCCGGTGATCCCACATTCGCATAGAGACCCCATATCTCCTGCACTGGATTACCCGGTGATCCCACATTTACATAGAGATCCCATATCTCCTGCACTGGATTACCTGGTGATCCCACATTCACATAGCGATCCCATAACTCCTGCACTGGATTACCCAGTGATCCCACATTCACATAGAGATCCCATATCTCCTGCACTGAATTACCCGGTGATCCCATATTCACATAGTGATCCCATATATCCTGCAATGGATTACCCGGTGATCTCACATTCACATAGAGATCCCAGATCTCCTGCACTGGATTGCCCGGTGATCCCACATTCACATAGCGATCCCATATCTCCTGCACTGGATTAACCGGTGATCCCTGTCACGACAACTACGCGCGCACTACAAAAGACGCAGGGTTAAGCAACTCACTATCTGTCTATCCTAGACCCAAATAATGACTACGTGGACAACAATCCCCCGCGCGCACGTGTTTAAAGGGATACTCTAGGCAACATGACCACCTAAGCTTTTTTAGGTGGTCATGATGCCCTGAGTATGCCCTTGCCTTTCCCCCCTCCCTCCACTCAGCCGATCGGCTGAAGCAGCTGAGAGACGCGGAGGACTTTACTCCGCCCTCCCAGCTGTCAGTCAGCAGAGCGGGATTCATATTTCCCGCTTCTGCCGACTATTGCCGAGTAGGAGACGTCATCGCCCTTTCAGCGCGATGACGTCTCCAACTCACCGCAGTAGCTGGCAGGAGCGAGCCGCCAGCATAGTCTGTGGCTGCGATTAGTGTTGCGCTCATCCTCTTGCGCTTAACACTAATCCAAGAAGAGGAGGAAGCCTGCTGATTGGCTGGCTTACGTGAGAGGCGCGCATGCGTGCTTCTCACGTAAACCATTAGCCAAGTTACAGATTTACAAGGACGGGAGCGGAAGAGGAGGGAGGTGAATATAAAAAAAAAGACGCCGTTGGAAACAAGTGGATTTTAGGGTAAGTATTACAGTAAAAAAAAATAATGTAATAAAACGGGGGGGGGGTTTGCTTAGAGTGTTCCTTTAACTATCCCGACAACGTCTTCGCTCGCGACACGAACGTAGAACGTGATGAAGTGGTCACAGGGTTGCAACGCTTCCTGGCTACTCTCGTCCCGGAATACTGACTACATTTCTCACAATCCTTACATCCACTTTCTTACTCTATTCGTTATGCTGCCACCAGTTCTCACGAACACTAAGCGCGCTGCAGCGAGAGACGCAGGAATAAGCAATCCACGATCTGTCTATCCTAGACCCAATAATGACTACGCGGACAACAATCCCTGCACGCTTACCCAACCGTCCCCAGCCACCGCAACTCACAATTTAGTAGATACTCAAGCTTAAAACAAAAAAAACAATAATCCAGTCCCTTCAGTTAGCGTGGAGCGAATATCAGTCAGAAGCAGAACTTAATCAGGGATATTTAATATGATCAAAAAAACACAGTGCATTTTGTTATAAAAAAAATGGATATGACAAATCAATTACACACAGACAGCAAGGAAATAAAATGAGCAAACCACAGACCCTACTCACATGTCAGCAAGCTAGCATCGGTGACTCCTGGGGCTGGAGATTGAAGCATGGACAGAATGGACAGACCATCACACACGCAGTGTGAACCCCCTCTGATCAGCCAGAGCCACATGGCGTGCTCCAGAATATATAGGCTTCCTGGTCATTCAAAAATAAAACCCCATAAATGGTGCAGCCCCCTGCACTACAGGTCCCAGCCTGCCCCGTTCTGGGCACTCTCCGTGTGCTTCTTCATTAAGTTTAATTGCCCACAGATATCAATTATCTCCCAGAGACCCCCTCTAGTGATCAAAGGATGTGATTACTTCTTTGAAAGACAGGACCACGTATACCTTGGGGCCGCGGTGTCTGCAGCCAAGACTCCAAGGTGGGAATAGAGGATACAGGACTTTTCAGTGCCCCAAATGGGTTATTTCCACCCTGGCCCTGTATCAAAAGAAATCCCATTTTGCAGCCACGTGTTATATCCCTCCCAGGGGAAGAAGATAACCACTTTAATTACTTTCTAGCACCTACTCAGAGCTGAGGTTTTCACCAGGCCGCTGTGGAAAGTGGATACTTCGGCTATATAGATAGCCATAGATATAGATATGTAGATATACAGATAGATAGATGCACAGATAGATACTTATATATATATCACGATAGATATACGGATCTAATCTGTCACAATCCCATATTCACATAGCGATCCCATATCTCCTGCACTGGATTACCCAGTGATCCCACATTCACATAGCGATCCCATCTCTCCTGCACTGGATTACCCAGTGATCCCACATTCACATAGCGATCCCATATCTCCTGCACTGGATTACCCAGTGATCCCATATTCACATAGAGATCCCATATCTCCTGCACTGGATTACCCAGTGATCCCACATTCACATAGAGATCCCATATCTCCTGCACTGGATTACCCGGTGATCCCACAGTCACATAGAGATCCCATATCTCCTGCACTGATTACCCGGTGATCCCACATTCACATAGTGATCCCATATCTCTTGCACTGGATTACCCGGTGATCCCACATTCACATAGAGATCCCATATCTCCTGCACTGATTACCCGGTGATCCCACATAGAAACATAGAAAAATGTCAGCAGATAAGAACCTTTCGGCCCATCTAGTCGCCCAATTACATGGATACTTTACCTGGATTTATCTTTTGTTTAGGATAGCCTTATGCCTATCCCATGCCTGCTTAAATTCAATTACTGTTTTGGCCTCTACCACTTCTACTGGAAGACTGTTCCATGTATCCACCACCCTCTCAGTAAAATAATGCTTCCTGATGTTACTTTTAACCCTTTGCCCCTCTAATCTAAGACTATGTCCTCTTGTTTTGCTATTTTGTTTCCTTTTAAATATACTCCCTTCCTCTACCTTGTGGATTCCCTTTACGTATTTAAATGTTTCTATCATATCTCCTCTGTCTCGTCTTTTTTCCAAGCTGTACATGTTAAGATCATTAAGCCTTTCCTGGTAACTTTTCTCCTTCAAGCCGTACACCATTTTAGTAGCCCTTCTCTGAACTCTCTCTAAGATGTCTATATCCTTCTGGAGATACGGTCTCCAGTACTGCACACAGTACTCCAAGTGAGGTCTCACCAGTGCTCTGTACAGTGGCATGAGCACTTCCCTTTTCCTACTGCTAATACAGGCTCTCCCTACACAACCAAGCATTCTGCTAGCATTTCCAAGCATTCTGCCAGCATTTCCTGCTGCTCTATTACATTGACTACTTACCCTTAGATCCTCTGAAATAATAACCCCTCACATAGTGATCCCATATCTCTTGCACTGATTTACCTGGTGATCCCACATTCACATAGAGATCCCATATCTCCTGCACTGGATTACCCAGTGATCCCACATTCACATAGAGATCCCATGTCTCCTGCAATTGATTACCCGGGGATCCCACATGACTGATTATGCCTGAGACCTTCCCAGCCCATACCCCAATAACCTGAATAAGACACAAACGCATATATGTCAGTTGGAATGTGCATGGGCCACAGCTTTATTAACCATATACAACCATCCCTTGCAGTGCTTAATCACAACCTGCCCTATCGCTCCATGCAATAGGCATTCCAAACCACCAATGAGCTCGTCCCCCCGCAAGCGAGGTTCGTCTCCCCCAGGCCTCACCCGATGGCGGCTCACACCTCCTCTAAGCACTGCTGTCCAGGGAAAACCGCCAATCTTCAACTGTGACACGATGTGATGAAATCCAAGGGTGGGTGGGCGGGTCTCACCTAGATATACGTCTCACGCTGGCCGGAACAAGAGGAAGAACCCTGCGCCCATCACCAGCATATATAGTCCAGGTAAGCAACACTGTTGCAACCACTCCACCAATAACACCATAGCTTTTCCTTGACTGACAGGCCCAGACATCCGTCCAGCCCCCCCCCCCCTCCTGAGGGGCCCCAGGGATTCTACACCCTTCCAGATCCTTCCTTAACTTACAGGCCCAGGCCATCAGTCATGTCCCCCTTCCTGAAGGTCCAGGGGGTTCTTTCACATAGTGATCCCATATCTCCTGCACTGATTACCCGGTGATCCCACATTCACATAGTGATCCCATATCTCTTGCACTGGATTACCCGGTGATCCCACATTCACATAGAGATCCCATATCTCCTGCACTGATTACCCAGTGATCCCACATTCACATAGTGATCCCATATCTCTTGCACTGGATTACCCAGTGATCCCACATTCACATAGAGATCCCATATCTCCTGCACTGATTACCCAGAGATCCCACATTCACATAGAGATCCCATATCTCCTGCACTGATTATCCAGTGATCCCACATTCACATAGTGATCCCATATCTCTTGCACTGGATTACCCGGTGATCCCACATTCACATAGAGATCCCATATCTCCTGCACTGATTACCCAGTGATCCCACATTCACATAGTGATCCCATATCTCTTGCACTGGATTACCCAGTGATCCCACATTCACATAGAGATCCCATATCTCCTGCACTGGATTACCCGGTGATCCCACATTCACATAGAGATCCCATATCTCCTGCACTGATTACCCAGTGATCCCACATTCACATAGTGATCCCATATCTCTTGCACTGGATTACCCAGTGATCCACATTCACATAGAGATCCCATATCTCCTGCACTGATTACCCAGTGATCCCACATTCACATAGAGATCCCATATCTCCTGCACTGATTATCCAGTGATCCCACATTCACATAGTGATCCCATATCTCTTGCACTGGATTACCCGGTGATCCCACATTCACATAGAGATCCCATATCTCCTGCACTGATTTACCTGGTGATCCCACATTCACATAGAGATCCCATATCTCCTGCACTGATTACCCAGTGATCCACATTCACATAGAGATCCCATATCTCCTGCACTGGTTTACCTGGTGATCCCACATTCACATAGAGATCCCATATATCCTGCAATTGATTACCCGGTGATCCCACATTCACATAGAGATCCCATATCTCCTGCAATTGATTACCCGGTGATCCCACATTCACATAGAGATCCCATATCTCCTGCACTGGTTTACCTGGTGATCCCACATTCACATAGAGATCCCATATCTCCTGCAATTGATTACCCGGTGATCCCACATTCACATAGAGATCCCATATCTCCTGCACTGATTTACCTGGTGATCCCACATTCACATAGAGATCCCATATCTCCTGCACTGATTTACCTGGTGATCCCACATTCACATAGAGATCCCATATCTCCTGCACTGATTTACCCGGTGATCCCACATTCACATAGAGATCCCATATCTCCTGCACTGGTTTACCTGGTGATCCCACATTCACATAGAGATCCCATATCTCCTGCAATTGATTACCCGGTGATCCCACATTCACATAGAGATCCCATATCTCCTGCACTGGTTTACCTGGTGATCCCACATTCACATAGAGATCCCATATCTCCTGCAATTGATTACCCGGTGATCCCACATTCACATAGAGATCCCATATCTCCTGCACTGATTACCCAGTGGTCCCACATTCACATAGAGATCCCATATCTCCTGCACTGATTTACCTGGTGATCCCACATTCACATAGAGATCCCATATCTCCTGCAATTGATTACCCGGTGATCCCACATTCACATAGAGATCCCATATCTCCTGCACTGATTACCCAGTGATCCCACATTCACATAGTGATCCCATATCTCTTGCACTGGATTACCCAGTGATCCCACATTCACATAGAGATCCCATATCTCCTGCACTGGATTACCCGGTGATCCCACATTCACATAGAGATCCCATATCTCCTGCACTGATTACCCAGTGATCCCACATTCACATAGTGATCCCATATCTCTTGCACTGGATTACCCAGTGATCCCACATTCACATAGAGATCCCATATCTCCTGCACTGATTACCCAGTGATCCCACATTCACATAGAGATCCCATATCTCCTGCACTGATTATCCAGTGATCCCACATTCACATAGTGATCCCATATCTCTTGCACTGGATTACCCGGTGATCCCACATTCACATAGAGATCCCATATCTCCTGCACTGATTTACCTGGTGATCCCACATTCACATAGAGATCCCATATCTCCTGCACTGATTACCCAGTGATCCCACATTCACATAGAGATCCCATATCTCCTGCACTGGTTTACCTGGTGATCCCACATTCACATAGAGATCCCATATATCCTGCAATTGATTACCCGGTGATCCCACATTCACATAGAGATCCCATATCTCCTGCAATTGATTACCCGGTGATCCCACATTCACATAGAGATCCCATATCTCCTGCACTGGTTTACCTGGTGATCCCACATTCACATAGAGATCCCATATCTCCTGCAATTGATTACCCGGTGATCCCACATTCACATAGAGATCCCATATCTCCTGCACTGATTTACCTGGTGATCCCACATTCACATAGAGATCCCATATCTCCTGCACTGATTTACCTGGTGATCCCACATTCACATAGAGATCCCATATCTCCTGCACTGATTTACCCGGTGATCCCACATTCACATAGAGATCCCATATCTCCTGCACTGATTACCCAGTGATCCCACATTCACATAGAGATCCCATATCTCCTGCACTGGTTTACCTGGTGATCCCACATTCACATAGAGATCCCATATCTCCTGCAATTGATTACCCGGTGATCCCACATTCACATAGAGATCCCATATCTCCTGCACTGGTTTACCTGGTGATCCCACATTCACATAGAGATCCCATATCTCCTGCAATTGATTACCCGGTGATCCCACATTCACATAGAGATCCCATATCTCCTGCACTGATTACCCAGTGATCCCACATTCACATAGAGATCCCATATCTCCTGCACTGATTTACCTGGTGATCCCACATTCACATAGAGATCTCAAGCTCAAAGACCAGTCCTCAGAGCCTGCCAGCACCCCCAGAAATAAGACGAGGCTGTAGATCTGGGGTCTTTCAGGGTTAGAATGGAACTGGTTTAATTGGGGACAGGCACAGATATTTATACAGTCAAACATATGGGTCGTTTACAGACACAAAACCTCCCCAAGGAAATGTTTTGAGGGATTCTCATGTTTCTGTTCCTTCTGCTTCTTGGAATGTGAATACATGATTAGATTAGGTACAGACAGTGAAATAAACATTGTATAACATTTCTAAACTTAGCAGGACGATGGCAATCATGATTGACAGATTATAGTTTAAAAAGGGTAATGGGGCAGTGTTTGCCTGACAAAGAAGATAAACAGGTACACATAGACCATAACAATAAACAATAACATTATTAATGCATAACTCAGATTACACAGACACGAGAGGGCAAGAAAACGACACAGAACATCCGGCCTGCACCTCCCAAATACATCTCCAGGTCCATGCACCTCAAGTCCATGTGACACACTTCAGAGATCCCTATTGCGCTGGATTACCTGGTGATCCCACTTCCATGCCATTGTGGTTGTTTTTCTTGCACCTTTGTCTCGCCCTCAGTCTCTTTTTCTTTGTCTTTAGCTTTTCATAAAGCAGGGTGCCAGGACCAAGCCCTGCGAGTGCTGGAGCAGCTTACCCATAATGCAGTGGTGGAGAGCCGATTTAATGATGCAGCCTATTATTACTGGATGCTGTCTATGCAGTGCCTCGACATCACTCATGGTATAACATGTATATAATTGGCAAATTTGTGGGCCCCTAAGGGACAGGAGATGCTGTCATCAAATGGGGCTTTCACAGGTTTCCATGGCTGACACCAGACTTTATGGGGGATCTTGTTTAGGGGTGTAAAAGTAACGGCGAGTCCTGGTACTATCCAGGAGTGCAGGTCAGAGCGGTCGTGGCGACTGCTTGGACGTGTGGTGTCGTCACATCTCATTGCTTGACAAATACAGAGTTTCTAAACTTGTACTGAGTTTATGTCTGGGTACAATATCTCATGTATTAATATTATATATCCAAGAGGGGGTTAGTTTGGTCTGTATTAACATGATTATATATGGGGAGGGGGTTATATTAGTTTGTATTTATTGGGATATATTGTATATTTGGGGGTTAGATTAGCCTGTATTTATAGGGATATATGGTATATTTGGGGGTTAGATTAGTTTGTATTTATTGGGATATATTGTATATTTGGGGGTTAGATTAGCCTGTATTTATAGGGATATATGGTATATTTGGGGGTTAGATTAGTTTGTATTTATTGGGATATATTGTATATTTGGGGGTTAGATTAGTTTGTATTTATAGGGATATATTGTATATTATGGGGGTTAGATTAGTTTGTATTTATAGGGATATATTGTATATTGCGGGGGGTTAGATTAGTCTGTATTTATTGGGATATATTGTATATTTGGGGGTTAGATTAGTCTGTATTTATAGGGATACTAGCTTTTGCCCGCGGCTTCGCTCGCGTGGATTTTAGGATTTGTTAAAATTGTTTTTTAAAAGAAACTTGAGGTTTTTTTAGTAGAACCCCCCCCCCCTTTCCGCTCCACTTGGGATTTTTGGAAAATTGTAAAACACGTGTTTTTCTATTTTTCAAGAAGAATGTAAGTGCCCTTTTTCGCCCCCCCAGTTGAATTTTTGAAAAACTGTAAAATATGTGTTTTTTTATTTGTCAAGACGAATCGAAATACCGATTTTCACGTCTGTACCATCTTCTGTTTTTAAGATATAGGTATCCTGTTTAAAATATTTTAAATATTCAACCCCCTTTTTTTGCCCCCCCAGTTGAATTTTTGAAAAACTGTAAAATATGTGTTTTTTTATTTTTTTAGAAGAATCTAAATACCGATTTTCACATCTGTAACATCTTCTGTTTTTGAGCTATAGGTATCGTGTTTAAAATATTCAACCCCTGTTTTCACCCCCTTAGGGGCGGAGTTTCCAAAAATCCTTCCTTAGTGGGTGCCCACATCATAAAAACAGTGCACCTTCAAAATTTCACATTCCTAGGTTAAATGGTTTCAGCCGGGCGTTGATGAGTCAGTCAGGACTTTCGCGTTTATGATAAAAGTATTCAACCCCCCTTTTTGCCCCCCCCCAAGGAATTTTCAGAAAATGGTAAAATACATTTTTTTTATTTGTCAAGATGAATCTAAATACCGATTTTCACATCTGTACCATCTTCTGTTTTTAAGATATAGGTACCCTGTTTAAAATAATTTAAATATTCAACCCCCCTTTTTTTGCCCCTCCAGTTGAATTTTTGAAAAACGGTAAAATACTTGTTTTTTTATTTTTCAAGACGAATCTAAGTACCGATTTTCACATCTGTAGCATCTTCTGTTTTTGAGCTATAGGTATCCTGTTTAAAATATTCAACCCCCTTTTTCACCCCCTTAGGGGCGGAGTTTCCAAAAATCCTTCCTTAGTGGGTGCCTACATCATAAAAACAGTGCACCTTCAAAATTTCACGTTCCTAGGTTAAACGGTTTCAGCTGGGTGTTGATAAGTCAGTCAGTCAGTCAGGACTTTCGCGTTTATATATATAGATATGGTATATTTTGGGGGGGGTAGATTAGTCTGTATTTATAGGGATATATTGTATATTGTGGGGGGTTAATTAGTCTGTATTTATAGGGATATATTGTATATTGTGGGGGTTAGATTAGTCTGTATTTATAGGGATATATTGTATATTGTGGGGGTTAGATTAGTCTGTATTTATAGGGATATATTGTATATTGTGGGGGTTAGATTAGTCTGTATTTATAGGGATATATTGTATATTGTGGGGGATTAGATTAGTCTGTATTTATAGGGATTTATTGTATATTGTGGGGGTTAGATTAGTCTGTATTTATAGGGATATATTGTGGGGGGTTAGATTAGTCTGTATTTATAGGGATATATTGTATATTGTGGGGGATTAGATTAGTCTGTATTTATAGGGATATATTGTATATTGTGCGGGGTTAGATTAGTCTGTATTTATAGGGATATATTGTATATTGTGGGGGGTTAGATTAGTCTGTATTTATAGGGATATACTGTATATTTTGGGGGGTTAGATTAGTCTGTATTTATAGGGATATATTGTATATTATGGGGGTTAGATTAGTCTGTATTTATAGGGATATATTGTATATTGTGGGGGGTTAGATTAGTCTGTATTTATAGGGATATATTGTATATTATGGGGGTTAGATTAGTCTGTATTTATAGGGATATATTGTATATTGTGGGGGGTTAGATTAGTCTGTATTTATAGGGATATATTGTATATTGTGGGGGGTTAGATTAGTCTGTATTTATAGGGATATATTGTATATTATGGGGGTTAGATTAGTCTGTATTTATAGGGATATATTGTATATTGTGGGGGGTTAGATTAGTCTGTATTTATAGGGATATATTGTATATTGTGGGGGGTTAGATTAGTCTGTATTTATAGGGATATATTGTATATTTGGGGGGTTAGATTAGTCTGTATTTATAGGGATATATTGTATATTATGGGGGTTAGATTAGTCTGTATTTATAGGGATATATTGTATATTATGGGGGTTAGATTAGTCTGTATTTATAGGGATATATTGTATATTATGGGGGTTAGATTAGTCTGTATTTATAGGGATATATTGTATATTGTGGGGGGTTAGATTAGTCTGTATTTATAGGGATATATTGTATATTATGGGGATTAGATTAGTCTGTATGTATAGGGATATATTGTATATTGTGGGGGGTTAGATTAGTCAGTATTTATAGGGATATATTGTATATTATGGGGATTAGATTAGTCTGTATGTATAGGGATATATTGTATATTGTGGGGGGTTAGATTAGTCTGTATTTATAGGGATATATTGTATATTGTGGGGGGTTAGATTAGTCTGTATTTATAGGGATATATTGTGGGGGTTAGATTAGTCTGTATTTATAGGGATATATTGTATATTGTGGGGGGTTAGATTAGTCTGTATTTATAGGGATATATTGTATATTATGGGGGTTAGATTAGTCTGTATTTATAGGGATATATTGTATATTGTGGGGGTTAGATTAGTCTGTATTTATAGGGATATATTGTATATTGGGGGGGTTAGATTAGTCTGTATTTATAGGGATATATTGTATATTGTGGGGGGTTAGATTAGTCTGTATTTATAGGGATATATTGTATATTGTGGGGGTTAGATTAGTCTGTATTTATAGGGATATATTGTATATTGTGGGGGGTTAGATTAGTCTGTATTTATAGGGATATATTGTATATTGTGGGGGGTTAGATTAGTCTGTATTTATAGGGATATATTGTATATTATGGGGGTTAGATTAGTCTGTATTTATAGGGATATATTGTATATTGTGGGGGTTAGATTAGTCTGTATTTATAGGGATATATTGTATATTGTGGGGGGTTAGATTAGTCTGTATTTATAGGGATATATTGTATATTGTGGGGGGTTAGATTAGTCTGTATTTATAGGGATATATTGTATATTTTGGGATTAGATTAGTCTGTATTTATAGGGATATATTGTATATTGTGGGGGTTAGATTAGTCTGTATTTATAGGGATATATTGTATATTTTGGGATTAGATTAGTCTGTATTTATAGGGATATATTGTATATTATGGGGGTTAGATTAGTCTGTATTTATAGGGATATATTGTATATTGTGGGGGGTTAGATTAGTCTGTATTTATAGGGATATATTGTATATTGTGGGGGTTAGATTAGTCTGTATTTATAGGGATATATTGTATATTTGGATTAGATTAGTCTGTATTTATAGGGATATATTGTATATTGTGGGGGTTAGATTAGTCTGTATTTATAGGGATATAT
>RXON01004066.1:0-99338 GCA_009667805.1 Leptobrachium leishanense | reverse complement strand
AACAAAAAAAAATATATATATATAATTAGGAAATTAGAAGCAGTGCAATATGTGGAAGCAACATATTTCAGATGATATGGCTTTCCACTATTTTGGCATCAGAAAAATTCTGAACATTGGAATGCGTCAAGTATATATTCAGGTGTTTCTAATATTCAGATGTGTGCTGCACTGCAATGTACAATTATGTGCATTGAAAAAAAACTTCACACTCAGCATATAAAATAATATATAATGAGAGCACTATTCATGTCACGTACAAGCACACTTAGCAGAAAACTATCAAATGTATTGGGGTTACTATTTCTGCTTGTTTTACAATTATGGTTAGGGTTACTTTTAGGGTTTTGGTTACTGCTTCTGCTGGTTTTAGGATTTTTACTTTTAGGCTAAAGTCAGATGAACGCAGTCTGAGCGCACTCTGTATGCGTGCATAACGGACAGACGTACTGAGGGAAGATACTGCAGACACCACACGGTCCGTGTTTTTTTGACGGACGTAGGGAAAAAAAAGGGAACTATGGGAAATAAGATTAATATGAAAATTGCTAAAAATTTGAAAAGGATATGAAAAGCCATTTTATGCGTCAAGGTGCTGGACGTCGCAAATGCGCTGCGCCTGACATCTCATCACTCACACAGAACGCTACGCGGACGTGGCGCACTCTGCACGTCCGTCAAAGCGGTTTTACGTTCTTGCCTAACTTGCGTCCGTTTGCCACGTGCGTTGTGCGTGCGCAGTTCGGTGCGCACGTTCTTTGTGTGTGGGTCTCTATTGATCATGATTCTATGATACGACGGACGTTAAACTGTGAGGTGACACGAACGTGATCACTGCGTTCGTCTGACGTTAGCCTTAGAGTTAACGTTACTATTTCTGCTTGTTTAATAATTAGGATTACTTTTTTGAGGTAGAGTTACTGTTTTATCAGTAGGATTATTTTTTTTTTAAGATAAGGGTTTCTGTTTCTATTTCTGTCTGTTTTATGATTAGGATTACGTTTTAAATTTATTATAATTTCTGCTGTTTTGCAATTAGGGTTAAAGTGAAAACAATTGCACAGCAATTGTGAATATCAATTTGGTCCAAACTGAATTGCACAAGTTAAACTATAACAATTATTAAATAGTTTAACAAGTAATGAATAGATGTAGCTAATAATAAAAGTAGTTAGTTTGTCAATTGTTGTTCAATGTATTGTAACCCTGTCTATATTGTGCCCATTGTACAGCGCTGCGGAATATTATTATTATTATTCTTTATTTATAAAGCGCCAGCATATTCCGCAGCGCTGTACAATAGGCACAGTATAGACAGGGTTACAATACAATACATTGAACAACATTTGACAAACAGTACAGGAGGAGATGAGGCCCTATTCCCGTAGGAACTCACACTCTAGGAGGGTTGGGGTTGGAAACAGGAGGAGAGGACTGCAAGGTGAGAGTGATTGATGGTTGTGTCAGTGAGTTGGGTGGTAGGCTTCCCTAAATAGGAACGTTTTAAGGGAGTGTTTGAAGGAAGAGAAGTTAGGGGAAAGTCTGACAGTACGAGGGAGAGCGTTCCAGAGAGAGGGGGCTGCGCGTGAGAAATCCTGCAGTCTATCATGGGAAGAGGTGATGCGGGGAGAAGCTAGGCGCAGGTCACTGTTTGACCTTAGGGAGCGGGCTGGGGTGTATTTGGTGATTAGTGAGGACAGGTAGTGGGGAGCTGAGTTAGTGAGGGTTTTGTAGGTAAGGATAAGGATTTTGAACTTAATTCTGCAGTGGATGGGGAGCCAGTAAAGGGACTCGCAGAGAGGAGCGGCAGAGACAGAGCGGCGGGTGAGGTGAATTAGCCTGGCGGAGGCGTTCAGGATGGATTGTAGGGGGGAGAGGCGGGACAGAGGGAGGCCAGATAAGAGATTATTGCAATAGTCGAGTTGGGAGATTACCATGGCGTGTATGAGTTGTTTTGTGGTGACAGCGGTAAGAAATGGCCGAATTCTGGAAATATTACGCAGTTGGTATTGGCAGGAGGAGGAAAAGACTTTATGTGGGGGATGAAGGAAAGAGCAGAATCAAGTGTAACTCCAAGACAGTGCACTTGGTTTGATGGGGAGATGGTGATACCCTACACCGTGATAGAGAAGTCAGGAGGTGGGGAGGCATTGGAGGGAGGAGTAAGTAGGAGCTCAGTCTTTGACATGTTGATCTTTAGGTGGTGGGAGGCCATCCAGGAGGAGATGCCAGATAAGCAGTCACTGACTTTGTAAAGGACAGGGGGAGAGAGATCAGGGGTAGAGAGGTAGATCTGAGTGTCATCAGCGTAGAGGTGGTAATTAAAGCCAAAGCTGTTGATGATTTTGCCCAGGGAGGAGGTGTAAATGGAAAAGAGCAGAGGACCAAGGACAGAGCCTTGAGGTACACCAACAGATAGAGGCAATGAAGAGGAGGAGTTACCAGCAAAGGACACACAGAAGGACCTGTTGGATAAATAGGAGTCAACCCAAGCGAGTGCAGTGTCACCGAGACCCAGAGAGTTGAGTGTCTGTAGAAAGAGGGGGTGGTCAACAGTGTCAAAAGCAGCCGAGAGGTCAAGCAGGATGAGAATAGAATAGTGGCCGTGTTTTTTAGCAGTTAGGAGGTCGTTGATGACTTTGGTGAGGGCAGTTTCAGTTGAGTGTAGGGGACAGAAGCTAGATTGCAGGGGGTCACGTAGGGAATTGGAGGACAGGAAGAGGGAGAGGCGGTTGAAGACTAGTTTTTCTAAGAGCTTAGATGTGAAGGGAAGCAGGGATACAGGACGGTATTTGGATGGAGAGTTGGGATCGAGGGATGGTTTCTTTAGTAAAGGGGTAACTAGCGCGTGTTTGAAGGCGGATGGGAAGGAGCCAGTGGAGAGAGATAGGTTGAAGATGTGTGTGAGAGCAGGGGTGAGGGAGGAGGAGAGGGGAGGAATTAGATGTGAGGGAATGGGGTCGAGCGGGCACGTGGTGAGATGTGAGGAGGATAATAAGGAATTGACTTCCTCCTCAGTGGCTGGGAGGAAGCGGCAGAGGGTGGCAGAGGGGACCACTGGGAGTGAAGGTGGCAGATAACTATCTTGTGTTGGGATGTTGCTTCTGATAGCTAGAGTTTTACTGAGGAAGTAGTCTGCCAGGTCTTGAGCGCTGAAGGCAGCTGAGGGGGGAGGTGCAGGTGGGTAGAGGAGGGTGTTGAAGGTGGACCAGAGCCGTTTAGGGTTGGAGGACAGCGTAGATATAAGAGATGAGAAGAAGGATTGTTTGGCCAAGTGGAGGGCAGAGGTGTATGACCGGAGAATAAACTTGAAGTGAACAAAATCAGCTTCAGAGCGGGATTTCCTCCAGGCACGCTCTGCAGTGCGGGAGCATCTTTGCAGGTAGCGTGTCTGGAGGGTGTGCCAGGGCTGAAGCTGGCGGCGTGGGGCCTTACAGAGTCGAAGAGGAGCAAGAGTGTCTAGAGCAGAGATAAGAGTAGTGTTGTAGTGATTAGTGGCAGCATCAGGGCAGGTGAAGGATGAGGTGAGAGGGAGGGGGTGAAGTAGATTGGAGAATTGATGGGGATCCACAGCATGTAGATTTCTGCGAGTGTGTGTGCGGGGTGGGGGAGCAGGGTGTTTAGGAAGTCCAGATAAAACATTTGAAACATTTATTTTAAAAAAACATGTGTAAAATGAATGCAACTAGTTGTCAAAATGTGTATATTCCAGGCTTTATGGGAAGCATGTCAAAGAAGAACTGGAGAACACAAAAATATGTTGCAAATGATCCTTTGTAATAAAAGCCATCAGCAGTTGTTTATGGGTAACAGATTCATCTTTGTATTTATCACATGTAGTTGTCTAAGTACTGTATAGCATAACGTTATATATGAAAATATAATATATGTATGTACTGACATGTAGGTTGTCTGTGCAATTAGATTCAAAAATGTGAGAAAGTCAAGATGTTATTTGCATTTCCCCTCACAACACTATGTAGCTACAGGAAATGTAGCAAAAGGGCTCTGCGGCTAAACTAATCTCTGATTTGCTTAGGTGTGTAAATGTTTTTCACTGGCAAGTTTGCTTATAGAAGAATTTTAATCTCACATTTTGTCTGCCTTTATTTTTAATAGTTATATATAATTATAGTTTTAATTGGGCAGAGCCAACAATTATTGCAAACACCTTTGACAAAAAAAGGAAACTCATAATTAATTTGTAATAATGAAGTAGCTTCACAATATAATATCTGATACAGACATTATTTGGATACATACCATATATACTTAACATCTTATTCATAAATGCTAAGGAATAAGGTCCCTGCTGTTTAAAACTAGCAACTGAGAAAGATTGGAAAATTAGCTTACACATACTTTGTCTAAAAGCTGTAATAGTTCATTGCAGGTCATTGCTAATATATGTATATGTTACGGTTAAAGCCTGAAGTGCGGTTAATCCTACGATTACGCAGGCGCCATTAGCAAAAATCCGAAGTGAAATTAAATTTCGGACTTTACCCGGGTAATCTCCAAAGTATCCAGAGGCCTCTGGGTACTCCGCTTTTCTGCTTTGTTTTAACCGGGTAATTCGCACATTACCCTATTATTGCTGGATAAAGTGTGATGTGCAACGAAACATCGCACTTTATCCGAGTAATCTGCAAAGTATCCAAACGCCTCTGGGTACTCGGCTTTTCTTGGGTTTTCAGCAGGTTACAGTTGACTGAATTCCGAGGATTACCCGGATAAAGCTGCAAACTGTTATCTGACCGATAACAAAATTGTGTTTTTTGTTATTTTTAATGAGTTTGTATCCACAGTCACAAAGCACACTAAATAACCGTCATGTAACTCTGTGCATTAATTGTCTGAAAATTTATTTATGAAGATAAAGATATTATATAAAGAGTAACCTGATGGTTATTATGTTTTATAAATGATATATAAGCACATATGACACATAATAAAGATCATGTAACTCTTTCACATTCATATAAGAAACATATCCTGTTACTCTGTATATTCATTATATCCGCAATACATTTTAATATTTGTCTTTTGCCATTTTTATTGATAATATCCCTTGAGAATAGCAAAATTCACTTTTACCCAAGCAGGGTTGGATGCTCTGCAGATTACCCAGGTGAAGCTGTGGATAGTCCTCAGATTACCCGGGTGAAGCTTCAGACTTGCACATTATTCGGGTAAAGTGCGCAATTTTCAGCTCTTCCAGACTGTTACCCAAGGGCAGTTGGTTAGTCCTAAAATTACCCGGGTATAGTCCGAAATCTTAATTTTTTGCATCTTTACCCAGCGGTTTTGGGTAATGTCAGTATTACCTGGGTAATCCTAGGATTAACCGCACTTCGGGCTTTACCCGTAATATATATATATATATATATATATATCATTTATCCCTATATAGGGCTCTATTACATTCTTCACGCAAAAATGCACGGTAAACATGTGAATTTTTGCGCAAAGCGTTAAACGTTAACACGCGTAAATTAACGCTGGTATTACAATCCTTGCGCATTATTCTATCCGTCAAAAAATAACGCGCGTAAAAAAGACATGCAAAAACACGTTTGCGGACTGTTTTTCACACGATTCAGCCAATCAGAATTAAAACCCTTTTGTCTCACGTTAAGTTTTTGCGCCTGTCAAAGTCAATCTGCGCATATATGCTGCATCAAAAAAAAAAACACGCACAACTTCTCAAATTTATTGTTTGGGTATGTGTAGAATGCGTAACTATACTTTGCTGTATTATTTTTTTTGGGCTGGTGTATTTGGTTTCGGCCAGGACGTTCAGATTTGCCATTAACACCAACTTTTCAAAGACGTTAAAATTATGCGCGCAAACACTGTGCGTTAAAAACGGCGAATAGATTGTAATACCATCCGCGTACCATCGCACAAACGCATTTGCACTCACAATGTTAAGTATAGGACGCTCAACGTACTTTACGCTCGCGCAGCATTCGCGCAGCTTTCGCGCAGCTTTCGCGCAGGTTCACCCACGGTAGACGTTAATGCGGATTTTTTCCATAGACATTGTAATATGACGTTCAGCGCAAAGGGTTTTGCCCCTTGTGTTAATGCGTTTTTGCGCACGCATTAACGTTTGCGCGAAGAATGTAATAGAGCCCATAATCTTTTGGAGTAAAAAGCAAAAAATGAGGTTACAATTCAGATATTTAGTTATCTACATGTGAAAACAAAAATGATCAGATAGAAAGTAATTATAGTTGATAGTTATATTTAGTCACTTCATCCTTTCATAGCAAAGAAACTGAAACGCTCCTGTCCACAATTTAGGTCACTGCTCCAGATAATCTTAACCCCTTCAATACAGAGATCAAGATATCTTGGGCTTCAAAGGCACCATCCGTGCCCCGATGTCAAGATATCTCCGTATGCTGATCTGCAGCCCAAAAGCTAATGAAATTTGTTTGCTGCAGAAGGTGCCCCCAAAATCTTAGCCAAAAGAACTAAAACTGTAAAATCGGCTGATGAATACCCTGAAATATCAGCCTTTCAGCAACCGATGCAGGGGAAGAAAAAAATTGACTTGCAGCTCATACGGCTGTAACTCAGTTTGACAGCAGTTGGTGCCATCTACTGGCCAAATCGGTTATTTACAGTAAGAACTATTACTTACTATAATTAATTTAAAAATATTTTACAAAAAACGTCTGGTTTCTGACAATGTTTTGTAGGAAAATCAATTAGTAGTGAAGGGGTTAAATAATGAAGACCATAGTTTTTCAAGTTGTATGGCGTGTTGTTTAAGGCTAGGGTCAGACGAAAGCATTTTTCCCCGCGAACGTGAAAAAGTGCGTCCGAACGCATTGACATATTTTTTCACGGAATGCGCAAAAACGGTCAGACGACGCGCATTTTCGGGCGTGATTTTGTACGGATCGTCAATAAAACTCTTCTTGCGTCTGGACGTTATGTAGGCTGGACATTAGCAGTGTCTGACATCTCCTAATCACGCAAACACGCCGCTATGCCGCAGCTGCGCACTCAGTACGTCAGTACTAGCGGTTCAGCGTTCTCAAAAAAATGCGTTCAAATTCCACTTGCGTTGCACGGCCGGACTTTTGTGCGGCCGTACATCGTATATTGGCCGTCATTGCCCGTCATCTGCTGCTAGTGCGGCCGTAATTATGTGCGCCAGAACGCACGTTAAAAGTGCGCTGGTCTGACCCCAGCCTAAACGTTTGTGGTCTGTGCTTGCAAATTTGCTCTATATACAAGATACTAAGAAAAGGTTGGCAGGTAAACATTAAAACAATAATGGACAGACTGCTTTTAGTTTTAGGTTATCCTCTAAGGCTAAGCAATAAGTATTGTTAAAGCAACTTTTTTCTTTTGCCTAGATTTTGAACAATTTCAAAATGTTTCTGGACAAGACATTGCAGATGCAATTTCTGAATGCTTTGATGGATACTTTCAACAGCTTCTCTTGGCAATAGGTATGCGTAATGTTATTTCATACTTCCCTCCCTCTTTATGCCAAGGGTCACAGTGAAGTAATTTAATAAAAATTATCTTTGCCTCCCAGGTTCAGCATTTATGGGCCATATTATTATCATCACTCTAAAACAGGGACGCTAAGGAGAAAAACCTGCGCCTGCAAATTCTTGCAAAAGTACAATGTGAGCCAACTTCCACCTCATTCTGTGTAGAAGAGGAAGGAATGATCCCCTGCCTTTGTTCTCCACAGGTTAAAGGACACAGAGAACAGATAGTTCTCTGGTGTCATTCTGCCCAACCCGCTCGATCCTATGATCTTACACATGTCACCATGGAGTCTATGTTATTATTCTACTTTATTTATAAAGCACCATGGGAACGTTTAATCTAGATATGGACTAAGGACATCAGAGGAGGATACCAGAAGCATGGCTGCCTAGATCCTTGGGCTGTTACCAAACATTTTGACCCCATCTGAAAAAATAGGCTTGCTCCCACTCTTTGTATCACTGTACAGAGCACTGGTGAGACCTCACTTGGAGTACTGTGTGCAGTACTGGAGACTGTATCTCCAGAAGGATATAGACATCTTAGAGAGAGTTCAGAGAAGGGCTACTAAAATGGTGTACGGCTTGAAGGAGAAAAGTTACCAGGAAAGGCTTAATGATCTTAACATGTTCAGCTTGGAAAAAAGACGAGACAGAGGAGATATGATAGAAACATTTAAATACGTAAAGGGAATCCACAAGGTAGAGGAAGGGAGTATATGTAAACGGAAACAAAGTAGCAAAACAAGAGGACATAGTCTTAGATTAGAGGGGCAAAGGTTTAAAAGTAACATCAGGAAGCATTATTTTTCTGTGACGGTGGTGGATACATGGAACAGCCTTCCAGTTGAAGTGGTAGAGGCCAAAACAGTGATTGAATTTAAGCAAGCATGGGATAGGCATAAGGCTATCCTAAACAAAAGATAAATCCAGGTAAAGTATCCATGTAATTGGGCAGACTAGATGGGCCGAAAGGTTCTTATCTGCCGACATTTTTCTATGTTTCTATGTTTCTATCAGCAACGCTCTATTATCGGCTCAGCCAGAATATACCTGTACGGTCAGAAAGTAATCTGAAAGGGGGGGAGTAATAAAAAATGTACTCTTTGAATAATAACAGTTGTAAGGAATATAGTCAAGTCAATAAAGCATTTACAAGTGTAATGATGTATTACTTAGTTAAGTAATTGCTGGAATTATAGTACTGTAGTATATTTTCCAGAGTTCCACAGGTTAGTCAGTGCCAGAGGATGATTTCTTTGGAAATCACAATACAGGTTTGTGAGCATTTTATTGCCTATATTTTATGAGATCACATCTGTTTAACCAGTTGCATGTGATGCCGATCGACTTCTCCCAGATATCTTTGTGGACGTTTCTCTGTCAACCCTGCCTGTGGGACCTCCCTCTGCGATGATGTCAGAAACAGGACTCCCCTTTGCCTGGCAGGAGATTGCCTATACAAGAGTTACTAGGGTTTTTGGGCCCCTGGATCTCCCGAACCATAACAGAGTCTGGCCTTTCCAATGCTACCAAATATGACCAGGTTTAATTAAAAAGTTAAATAATACAAATATATATATTTTTTCTTTTTCTAATGCAGCACGTCTCTTTTCAATTATAAAGTGGACAATGATGCTGCACTACCTCACATTCTCATTTGCCACACTACCTACAAGTGTGAAGGTGATGGCACAATGCATTATTTCATCGAAAACCTAAACTTCCGCACTGCAGCGAGGAGCACCAGGGATCTTTTGGAACCATGCATCTCTGATTTTTGCACCATACAGGGTCAGTTGAGGTGTCACTGGAAAGTTCAGAGCCTTACCTTTCCAATAATATCAAATATGACCTTGTAATGTGCAAAAATAAAAGAAAATGAAAAAGAAAATTTAATTCAAAATATATATTTTTTCCTCATGTTTCTCTGGGCTATGGTGCTGGCATTATGTGCATTTTACTTATAAAGCAAACAATGCCACTGCACTAAATCACCTTCTCATTTCCAGCGATGGGAGTAAATGTGAAAGTGACAGCACAATACATTACTATGCAAACACAAGCTTCCCCTCCACCTCCAGAAGAGCAGGGATATTTGTATCCCCTGTATCTCCATTCTTTATCCCCCACAAGGTCAAGCTAGGTGTCATTGGACAAGTCAAAGTCTGGCCTTTCTAATGATATCAAATATGGCGATGTCAAATGTAAACAAAAAAAATAATAATCATTATTTGGCGAGATTGGTAATGAGGATTAGGTCAACTAGGGTTAATTGGTGTGGAGTTTTGTTTGTTTACATAAGAAAAAATTGCTAAAGGTAGGAAAATCAATTGAGTAAAGTTAAAACATTAGTCTATGAATTCATACTTAACGTATAACTTGTTTGTTATTTTAGTAGCAAGGACAGCCCTTCCCATGACATGTTAATCTGTATATTTGTGTATTGTTTTTAATAACTTGCATTTATTACTTTGTATTTCTGTAACACTGTAACATTTCAATGTTCTTGAAACCCGAACATACTTGAAAATGAGAGAAATCTCAATGTATCCTTCCTGGTAAAATCCTTTGCAAATAAATAAATAAATAAATAACTTCATAAAATAATTTTCTTCCTTTTCCACAGTTTCCTGTGTGCGAGACAAGCCATCTTATTTTGCTTACAGACTTCATAGGGCAATTCATGTAAGTATATTTTTCAGCCCTTAAGTTTCAAGTTTCAAATTTTAAGACCTGAAAGCATTTTGCAGCTAGAGTTACTACATGCAATATTATATCCAAATGGAAAATAATTATTTGTAATAAATTATTTTAATAAAATTGCTGAATTATACAATTTTGATAAGGTGGAAAAATAGACATGTTCTTTTTTTTATTGGTCTTTGCTGCCATCTGCTGTTAAATTATTTCTCTTCCAATGTTACTGTGCTGTTAGGCTTAAAGACCTATTTCCTGTCTCAATTCTTTCACTTACTATCAAGGTTATTCGAAGAGAATCGAAAAGTCACTGTACGTTCGGTGACTTTTCGTTCCCTGCACTTCGGGGTGAGTTGGCGATTCTATTTGGCCGACCCTGCGGTCTATTAAGCAAAGCACCGCAGGGCCCCCGTAGTGCAGGGAAAACCCGCCGCAACCCGCAGAACACTCGCCGCAAACCTGCCAAACACTAACCGAACACTCACTGAATCCCGCAGAATACAGCTGGTTTAACCCCGTCAAACACGCCGGAGAAACCCGACTAGCCGCCGATCACAGCGCAGAGCAGCCGCCGGAAAAACCTGACATGCAGAGTTAAACAAAAAAAACAGTACGCTTGAAAGTTTGAAAATTGAAACGCTGTTTGAAAAAAACTAGGTCTGAAAAAAACGTCTGAAATTTACATATAAGATCCAATGAATGATAATAAAAAGGTCTGTTACAGAAAAAAGAAGAAATGATTTAAAAAAAATGAAAAGTAATGTTGACAAAAAATACCAAAAGATGCCTAAAGATCCTAAAAAATCTAAAATTAAAGAAACTCTTTAGAGCAGAATAAAATAATAAACGGTTTATTAGATATTGAATTAAAATGGGAATATTTTTAACATTGAAGCCTATGGGATTCTCCTGAATAAATCTGTCAAATGAAACCACCGAACAGGGTAACTTTTCCCTGCTGTTTTGTGTTCTCTGAATAGACAAAGCATTGCTTCTCTATGGGGGTTTCACTGTCCTCGAACAGGCACCGTATGTGCAGGCAATTTGCCTACATTTGGCGAACTGCCTGCTCTCTGAATAGCCGAATGGCCATGAAATGTAGCCGTACGCTGAATTTCAGTGTCCGGTTACATTTTGAGGCCAGATCGACTCTCTTTGAATAACCCTGTATGTCCCTAAGTATCAGCACTTGTGCAACATAGCTGAATATGCTTTTTGTTGTCCACCACCTGTAAACTGCCTCATATATGTGTCAAAGTTGACATGACTTAACCGCGCGCTCAGTGTATGAGCCAGAACCACAAGGAAACCTAGTACTGGTCCTAGAGACAGCCAGTAAAATAAAACTAAAAGACAAAAGTCAAAGAAAAGGACTGACTCATAGGGAATATCCTAATCCGGTCCTTAGAATGACTGGGTAAATAGAACTATTGTGGTCAATAAAATTAACCTAGGTTCAATGGACAATAGGAATACATAAAATGGAATCGACAAGCCAGATGAAGGAATACAGTGATCAAAAATAGTCAGAAGGGAAGTCGAGTCAAAACCAGAAAAGCCGTATAAAAGATTAATCAGCATGCTGAAGGGTCAATAACACAGAATCTTGAAAGAGCAATGGGGTGAATGTGAAATTAAACCTTTTATTGGGGTAGGTAGGCCTTCATTGGTCAGCATCATATATGGGCACCAGAACGTGCATGCAAGGAATGATGCATCCTTAAAAAATTACGCAGTCTGCAACTGTACCACGAAAAACTCAATAGTACTCATGGAAGGCAGCAATGTAAAGCAAGTGAGCAAGTGAATGAGTAGACCCGTCACTACGTGGCAACAGTATGTCATCCTGTGGACCAAGGCGATTAGGCTACAGGTAAGGACCTGAGAGGTCATGTGTGTGGGTAATTCAGAGTATATGAGGGACTTTGTGTATAATTAAATTTATGTGAGTAATTGTGGCTGTCTGAATGGTATGGGATGCATCACTGTGTGTTATGTGAGTTTTGGTTGGTCTTTATGTTATTGACTTGTTTGTGCTGTGTTGAAAGCGAGTGTGCATGAAATGAATAGGATTGTGTGTTTAGGTAGGATGTGAGCACGAATTTTCTGAATGGCTTGTGTCTGACTGAGTGAGATGTTAGTGTATGTAGGTCAGTTGGATGGAGGTAAGTGCATGGTTGCCTGAGAGGGATGGGAATGTGTGGTTCCTTCAGTGAGATTGTAGAGTGTGGATAAGTGGTATGATATGACTGTGGTTGGTTGAGGGAGCTGGGAGTCTGTGTCCTTGTGCCTCACCCCACCCCTCATTACTTTGCAGAGAGGGTGGTAGTTTCTGTAGCAGGTAGTATGCACAGAAACAGGTTCCCTTGAGTTTCCTTAACTATTTTGGATACAGTTGTTTTTTGATTTGCCTGCTTGTTTCTGCAACCCTTGATTCTACAAATTTAGACATTCAGTCCTCTCCTCCTGTTTCCAACCCCAACCCTCCTAGATTGTGAGTTCCTACGGGAATAGGGCCTCATCTCCTCCTGTACTGTTTGTCAAATGTTGTTCAATGTATTGTAACCCTGTCTATACTGTGCCTATTGTACAGCGCTGCGGAATATGCTGGCGCTTTATAAATAAAGAATAATAAATAATAATAGATATACAGGGTTATTCAAAAAGAATGAACCGATTTCTTTACCCAATATTTTATTAAGGAAAAGTAATACAAAACTCCAGCCAAGTTACAAGTATTATACTCCCAATCAACTTTTATTTCCTGTCTTACAAGTGTTCAATGTGAGACAACAATCTGCAGCACGGGCAACATCAATGCGAGAAGACAATTCAGCCCAGGTGCATATCAGCATATCACGATCCACTGAGTTGATTACTGTTGTTATCCGATGGTTAAGGTTATCGAGGTTAGTGGGTAGCGGTGGAACTTAAACGCGATATTTTACATATCCCCACAAGAAAAAAAAAATCACACACGGTGAGGTCTGGAAATCTCGCAGGCCAAGCACAAAGAGCAAGGTCATTGGCCCCCTTCCGACCAATCCATCGCTGGGGCACTTTTTCATTTAAAAAAGCTCGAACCATTAGGTGCCAAAGGGGCGATGCTCCATCTTGTTGAAAAATTAAGTCATGTGAATCTGCTTGCAGTGCAGGGAAGTGAAGAGCATGTTTTGGAGCATATCGAGATAAGTTTGTCCTGTAACAGTGTTTCCTTCATAGAAAAAGGGACCATAAACCTTGTCCTGAGACAAAGCACAGAAGACGTTCACCTAAGGGGAATCTCTTTCGTGCTCAACTGTTTCATCTGGGTGCTCTGTTCCCCAAATACGCACATTGTGACGATTGACTGTGCCGATTCATTTTTCAACAAGATGGAGCATCGCCCCATTGGCACCTAATGGTTTGAGCTTTTTTAAATGAAAAAGTGCCCCAGCAATGGATTGGTCGGAAGGGGGCCAATGACCTTGCCTTTGTGCTTGGCCTGCGAGATCCCCAGACCTCATCGTGTGTGATTTTTTTTTCTCTCTTGTGGGGATATGTAAAAGATTGCGTTTAAGTTCCACCGCTACCCACTAACCTTGATAACCTTAAACATCGAATAACCAGAGCGATCAACTCAGTGCATCGTGATATGCTGATACGCACCTGGGAGGAATTCTCTTCTCGCATTGATGTTGCCCGTGCTGCAGATGGTGGTCACATTGAACACTTGTAGGACAGGAAATAAAAGTTGATAGTGAGTATAATACTTGTGACTTGGCTGGAGTTTTGTATTACTTTTCCTTAATAAAATATTGGGTAAAGAAATCGGTTCATTCTTTTTGAATAACCCTGTATATAAAGACACATTCAATGGAAGTAGATGGAGAGAAAGAAATGTTTTCGAATGCCTTTCCAGCGACAAATGGAACTGGAGGAGTCATAAAAATGAAATTTATTTTGAAGATCTTGCTATCGCACATGACCTTAAAATTGATTTCAAATTCATACTTTGATATTAACAACAGTTTACAATTATGCATAAAGTTTCTTTTGACTATAACTGATTAATAAGCTTGATCTTACAAGTCTTATTTTGTTTGTGTGGCGGGTGTCCATAGGTGTGTTCTGTTTTTTTCAGGGCTAAGAGAACTGGCCCCAAAATTGCACCAAACAGTGAATTTCCCCATATGGTGCTATTTCATGGATAATCTGCTATTCAAAACCTGGCAATTCACCAAATATTGGCGAATTGCCAGCGAAATACAGTGCTGTTCGACGGCAGTGAAATCCCCATAGAGAAGCAATGGTTAATCTATTCAGAGAACACTGAACAGCAGAGGACTGTCAGTGAAATGCCCTGATATTTGGTGGTTTCTTTTGGCAGGTTTAATCAGGCGAATCCCATAGGTTTCAATGTAAAAACTATTCCAGTATTTATTGAATATTTATTAAACCGGTTATTCTTTTAATCTGCAGCAAATAGTCGTTTACAAGTTGCAGTAGTTTTTTTTTTGTTTTTTTTACCCCATTCCTCGGCTTGTCAGCTTTTTCCGTAGGCTGGTCGGCGCTCTTTTCTGATTGTCAGCTTTTTTTGGATGCGTTCGGCGGTTTTTCGGTGGCTTATCGGATCTGATATTTTGGCAGTTTTGCAGCGGTTTTTAGTTTCGATTTGGCAGTTGTTCGGCGGATTTTCCCTGCACTTCAGGGACCGTGCGCTGAATGCTGAATTCACTGCAATGTCTGGGAATTTGATTCCCCTAAGTGCGGGGAACGAACGAACACCGAAATTCTGGTATAATTTTCGGTGCTCTTTGAATAAATACTATTGGGCCATATTACAAAGCTGGTGCTAACTTAATCAGAGCTGTTGTAAACGTAACACCTCAATAGACTATAGGCTCTTTTACAATCCTTGTGCTAAAGCGAAGAAGCTAGGGAGAAAAAAGTGCACCCGCAGTTTTCTCCATAGCGCCCCCGTTCTAGCACGGGATTACAATGCAGGCGCTTAAAAAGTTGCCTGCATTGTTAGCGGGTGCTACGCCCTGGGATGCGTGCGGCAGCACTAAGCGCTGCCACACGCATCCACTCGCAGGAGTCCATAGGACTCCATTGAGTTTCTTGACTCCGGGTCACATGACCTGCCGGAATCCGTTAGCACCAAGACCTGACTGTGGTTAATTTTTTGCTAATCGCAGCAAATCCTAACGCTGATTAACACTTTGCGCTCCCCATGTTAAGTATAGGGAGCGCAAAAGTACAGTAACCTCATGCTGAAAAGCGCAAGGTACCAAACGGTAACGGGTTTCTTAACCCGTTAGTGTTTGGATTGTAATATGCGGTGGCTACCAGGGCTAACGTTAACGCTCACTCAGGTGAGTTCTAACGTTAGCACCAAGAGTGTAATGTAGCCCAAAAATGGCTCTGGTAAATTTACAACAGTTCTGGTTAAGTTAGCACCAGCTTTGTAATATGGCCCATTGTCTCTTAAACTGAGTGGGTTTCATTTGAACTCTCATATATTTTTTAAGTGAATTTCCTTCACAAACTTTCCAGGTCAGACTATGCAAACGTATATTCTTTTCGAATAATTTTTTTTATTATTTATGTGTTGTTTCTTTCATAGTAATTCATTCGAACACTAATTATTGAAATATCTCATGGGGGCATAATACCATTTTTTTTATTTTCATATTTTCATTTTAAGGCTCCTCAGCGGGCCTCATGTTCAGCCTGGCCAGCCACTGACGCGTGACGCACATCAGCGGCTACAGGGGGACGGCCTGAGTCCAGGCCATGCTGTAGCAGTGTCATGTCCCCGATGACTGCGGGATCACGCGGGGTGCCTGGACGCCCGGCAGCATCGCTGGCTGGCCGGGTGCCAGGAGTTCCGGATCGTCCTGCGCCTGGAGGGCGCGGAACCATAGTGACGCGGAACCGCCGGCCTTAAATGCAGGGCGCGAGAAACAGCTCTTCGCTCTGACGTGGAGTTAGTTCCCGCATCGCCTGGTGTATTCCTTGTGTTCACTGCTTTCTTTATTTTCCTTTGATTCATTGTGTATTATTATTGCCCTTGAGAAAGTCTAGCAATAGATGAAACGCGTCGGGCTTTTATCATTTTATAACATTTTATTTTAAATAAAAGTTTATATTTTATATTAATTTTCTCATCGTTCCAACTCTTTTGGTGAAAGAAAGTCTTCCCTACTGGGACATTTCCTATGTCTGTTGGTGTCACTACTAGTTTCTGAAGTCTCCGTATTGTTTTCTATGTAATTTAAATGGGCTGTTTAAAATAATTATCCTTTTTTTTAAGGATTTCGGTTTTCATAATAAGACAGTGATCCGAATAATGGTAGCTAGGAGTGAAATTGATCTCATGAACATAAAACAACTGTACAAGGAAAGATATGGAAAATCACTACATCATGACTTTAAGGTAATTTGCCAAATATTTTTCTTTTTGTTATGCAGTCCATAATGAATATTACACATAAATGTAAAACAGTGAGCTGGGGTGGATTCACAACTGACTTGTAAAATGAACTATGTTTTGTTATCTAAAAAAAATTGGACAAAAATCTTAACCTCTATTAATAATTTTTCTGCATTGTTTAACTTTACCCAATTGCGAAAGGCTATCACTCCTGTTCCCCCATAATAATCATTTACTTTTACACACTCAGTCACAGACATTTAAAATGCAGATACACTATTGCTTGTTATATGTAACTGACTTTTGGACCACTAATGATCATGCAATTATGGGTTGTTAAACAAGGGTTTGCTACTTCCATCACCCTAAAACTACCAGGATTAGATAGAAGTTTCTTTCAATCATCTATCATTGATCAGATCCTTTTTGAAGTACAGCTGTACCCACCTGGTGAGTCTTGTCTGTGATATCATATCAAGTGTTGATTATCGCATGAATCTTAATGATCTTAAAGATCAATGTGATATGTTATCACTACATGAGATATCACAGCCAGTATTCGCCTCAACCCAGCGCCAAGTGCCACCATTTTTCCCCTTCTGAGGGTCAACAAATCATGCTGCTTGATTGGCCCACAATAGCGTGCCGATCATCTCTCCAGTCTTTGAAGAAGTCTTGGAAAACACATTACTTTAGAGAAGCCTATTGGCTCACTCCATAATCCCCTACTGTACATTTCTTACACCATCTTCCCACCCAGCACACACACCCCGCTACTTTATGTTCTTTATTTCCCCTCACCTACTGTTTCACTCCTCTCCTCTTAGATTGTAAGCTCTTGAGCAGGGTCCTCTCTCTTACTGTTCTTTGAGTTTAACTTTAATGTATATTTGTTACTCTGCCTCCCCTTTGTACAGCGCTACGGAACTTGTTAGCGCTTTATAAAAACTTGTAACTGTAACTGATTGACGTTTTAGTCAGAGCACCAACCTTCAATTTGTTGCACAAAATAACCAGATCAGGCAGCCAATGTTTTTTTCCAAAAAATAATTGACCTATACAATTAAATTCAGCTCTTTGTTAGCAACCTTTTCACAGAATGTTTAAAAGCTTTTGCCTATTCTTACTTTGCTATAAAGAATGTATATTAGATGGAGTGGTGAGATTACAAACAAATGGTCAGTGCCTGATCTTTACGGTGTTCTCAGTTCATAATTAAACTTTCTTGCCATTAAGAAGTTAATAATTCTTTATTATTATTCTCAGTTATTCAATAAAACACCATACGGTGTTAAATGACAAATAGAAAAATACCATTACTCATGTGTACTATACATCTAGTATGTTGCAAGGATCACTTTTTAACACTAGATGGCAATAATCCACTGGTATATATTGTACTGATGACTTTGGAGCATCATGTTATCATTATAAATGTAATCTCTAGAATAGATGACATCACTGAAACCTGCAAAACCGTTTTGAGAAGTTGAGAAGATGCCTTTTTTTTATCCACTTTCACCTCAGATTGTTTATATATTTATTTCTCTTGAGTTTAGAAATTGCGTTGGAAATTATAAACAAGATAATTTGGTGTTAAGTAAATTCTAAAGATATAACAACTCAATAATCAATATTGGTGCTCATATTCCAGATGAAAATAAAAAAAGTCATTACTTAGTAGTTAGCGTACCTACACCACTTATAACAGGTGTAATTATTTTATCCAACTATAACTAATCAAAGCAGAATGATATTTTCAGTTGGAAATACAAATTTAATTATCCTTTTAGAGAAAAGACAGTGTTTAGTGAACTTCGAAAAATAAAGGGCCCTATTCCATTGTAAACGCTATCATGTAGAAGGTAAGCAGGATAATAAGCGCTTACAGATTTTCCCTTAACATCTCCATGTTAACGTCCTATTCCAGTGAAGGTGCTATCTCCGCACCTTGCTCCAGAATACAGTACTAATCTCCCTGACACCCACAGTAGCGATCCGTGCTGCCACGAGTATCAGCTCCTGGAGTCCATAGGACTCCCTGTAGGCTTGCGCTTCCACTACCTAGTCTGCGCGAACTCACTGTCACGAGAAGGGAGAAAAGGGAACTATTTGTTTTGCCCCGGTGAGAAGAAACAGCAGATCAGGCCACCCTTTTCGTCGAGGGATGAGAGGGAGAGTATGGGATTTTTAGAGGGGGTTTTGGAGCGTGTTAAATGATTTTTCATTTTCAGAATCATTTAACACCAGCTTTTAGCAGTTATTAAAATTGTGGCTTGCTGGTAGTAGATTGCGCCAACACTTTGTAATACCTCACTTGTTGAGATGCTAAAAAAAGATTGCGCTCCCCATGTTAAGGTTAGGAGACATGTTAAGTAAGCTCACACAAGCTGCGAGGCACAAAACCTTTTTCACCTGACTGTAGCATCGAGACTGAAATATCAATGCCTACTTCCCCTAGCGCTATCGATTAGATATTAAGAAGAAAAAAAATAAAGCCATTCAATGTTTCCTACCAAAAAAAATAGAGCAGAGCGAATGTGAAAGTGAAACTAAATCTCATGATGAAAAAAGAGTAAAACCTCTTACACAGGAGTATTTCAAATCACATCACTCTAGCCAGCCACAGCCTATTAAGAAATATCATAAAGTGATGATTTAACAAAAATTATTAATTTTCTCAAAACCTCAGTAGGTATTTTTGACCTTAAAGGATCCTCAAGAATAATAAATCATTTATCGATGTTTGAAGAAGCTGTGGGAATAATGGGAATTAATTCAGATGCTCAGAAAATTGAGTTGATTCCATGGGTCTTTGAAAGCAAACATAGGTATTTTTTCCAGTCTTTGAAAGAATCTGGTATAAGGAAATGGAGTAAAGTAGTTTCTGAGGTCAAATCTGAATTTGGGCCTCACCGTACCAGTCTAGCTGCGAAAAGAGCAATTTTAACTCTAAAATGCAGACCTAATCAAAGCCCCCGTGAATTTCTTTCAGTCCTTAAAAATGCGTACAGCTTGGCTGAAAGAAACCCAGATTTTGAAAACCCTGAATTTATCCAATTATTTTATGACGCATTGCAAAAAAAAATAAAGGCAAGAGATTATGACCCAAGAAATGGTTTGGATTAGGTACTAAAAGAAAGTATGACCCTATTTACTGTATTTGAATATAGTGAAGAAACTCAGGGGAAAAGAGTGAAAAACTCACCTGAGGAAATAGCGGAAATTCACGCTAAAAAGGGCGATATTAAATTTGAGTCCCACAAAAAGAGTTATGCGGAAATATTGCGTGACTCCATACCCCAAAGGGAAAAATCCAAGCCAGATCAGGAAAGAGGGTTTGCCAGAGAAAATTCAGGAAGTAAATTTCAATCTAGGAAGCAATGGGTACCTAGAAGTCAGTGGGTTAAATCAAGGGAAAATGTACCTAGACAGGAAGCAACCAGAGGTAAGACTGAATCTGATGCGCCTGATAATGCGCAAGCTTCGTCCCCAAGGATGAATAGAAAGCGGAGATATAATGTACGCCAGCGTATTGGTCAAATGCAGGAAGATTTCCGTGTGCTGACAGAGAAACTGGATCAGATCACTCAGTTAATGACTGGAAATAACCCTGGTCAGGTTGTAAGCGATGCAACACCTGCAGCCCCACCCAACCAGTGACTAGATGATGTTTCTGATGAAGTAACCAGCATCCATGACAATTTACCAGAAAGTGATGATGAAATGATTAATACAAATGTTTGTATGGTTGACGATTTAAACCCTTCCCTGCAAAAGAGAAGGAAAATGTATTTTATCTCCCCAGACTAAGTGCGAGCAAGCTGAGAAGACTGGATCCGAAATGGAAAGCACAGCTGCCAAAAGCACTTTTGAGAGCGCAAAATCAGTTGGTAAAATCTGTCAAAAACCTAATTTCATATCTCACTCTAAATTTCTCTGTAATTTGCATAGCATTGAAGACCGATATTATGTGAATGTAGAATTACAAGATAATTTACCACATATTCCGTCCTTGCTAGACACTGGAAGCCAAGTTACGTTAATATCAGCTCATTATTTTGAACAGGTCCAAGAACTGTCCTCCAGGAAGCCTAGATTAGATAAATCTAATGCTAATCTAGTGAGTGTGAGTGGCACATCTCTGAAAGTTCTGGGCACGGCTAAATTGGATTTTAAATTGGGGAATAAAGTAATTCGGCATCCAACACTTGTTGTGGATCTGCCCCAAAATCGCCTAATTATTGGAATGGACCTTCTCAAAAGGTTAAATCCAATCATTGATTTTATCAATGAGGTTATTTGGTCCCAAGTAAATGTTCCAATCAGCTACGATAGATCCCAATCCCATCACACTCAGCATAACTGCCACGTGATTGAGGAAAGGCCGGATTCTATTGAAGTCCACTTCAGAAATAGCCAGACACCTGATATCTCTTTCTTAAGGCCAAAGCCCCTAACTACAGGAGAGCAGGAGGATAACACCATATGTGTTCCCCCCGAGAGAATTCGAGATATATGTCTGGAAGATGACGTGCTAATTATTCACCTCCATAAAAGGGAAACAGAACCAAATGGACATAGTGACCCTGAAATGATCAGATACCCAAATCCTCAAGATGAGTGGATAACAGATCTAGATAATGACGGAGACAGTCCTAATGTTATTGGTAAAAGTTATGTTATATATTTCTATAAGAAATAAAACTGCCAAGCTCAATTGCATGATTGTCATTCTAGATTACCTCAGAATGTGAAGATGGACCAACAGAAGACACTTAACTGGTATCATGTGAAGTGATGTTTTAATTAACATGTGATTCTTCTTCCCAGCATTCAGATGTTTAACTCAAGCTAGTAGATAGACTAGATCCGTACGGTTAATTAAATTTAATCAGAGATCAGAGTATCTATAGAGAAATTGAGTGAAATCGCTAGTCTATGAATGGTTATTTATACTCTTTCTTTCAACAGAAATTGAGAAAAGTGGTTAATCCGAACTGCGACGTTTAATCCGCAAAAATGAATCAGACCACCAAAGATTGCGACTATCTAGAAATTCTACGGTTTTCCGCACAATTCCAAGGAGAATGCTAAAGTCCCATGCGCATCAAGCTCATGCAAGCCTGAAAGACATGCTGGATAAAGCCAGGATACCGTTGATTGCTATGTACAAGAACCACCGAAAGAAAAGATTTGCTGCATATTTTATTGCAACCGCTGTTTGATACACAGAAAGAGAAGCAAATGTTTACCGGAAGAATCTGGTACAAAACAAGAGAGTGTTCATACCCACACCAGTGATTCTTGTGGAAGTTTCTAAAGAATCAAGAGTTGTTATCGAGAAGTTATTTTTATAAATGAAGTCTGGTATGACGAGAACAAATCGTTGTCGTATTCCAAGGGCAAGAGATACCCATGAATCCAGATTTGAAATCTTTGCTACAGAACTAGCATGACTATACTATTGAACTTCTAATAAAGAGATAATCTAACAATTTATGCTCCAATGTATTCACAGATTGATCATTAATTGCTATCTGCTTATAACGGGCCGAAGATTACAGAGATTGTGATTTGTATAGTAATTATGTTTCTAACTGTCTGGATGATTGTACTAACAAAGAAAGTACGTACATTGAAGTTTAAAAACACTGCATCTTCAATTATTAAATGGATGAAAGAAGAAAAACGTGTTGCGAAAGGTGGAGACCTAGCCTAGTTGGTAAAGGGGGGAGATATTGTATGTTTTCCTAAAATTTATTTAATTAATAAATAAATATCCAAGAAACCAAAGGGGGGTTATGTCGGGTATATTAGAGATTTAAAATGGATGCTTGTAGCCATTTTGTTTTAAAGACAGTTTTTCTTTCAAAATATTCTCTAGGTTTAGAAATGAACGAGGTTTTTTTTTTAACAAAGTTCATTCCTGGGTGAAGTCTATCCAGACATGAAGGAACCTAGAATGAATGAATGTGAGATAATGTTAAGACGTGTCATAAGTAAATTTATTGGTCTATTTTAAGTTTTTAAAACAAAAGAGATTTTGTTTCTTTTGGGTATAGGAATAAGAGAAAATATTTTGTAATGTAGAATTATATTCACAAAATATATGTTTATAATCTAGGTATATTTTATTATAATTACAGTATGAAATATATACTCCAAAATATTGTAGAAAGTATATAATTGGTAAATAATAAAAATTACTAAAGAATATATTCTGTGAGTTAACCAGGAAAGAATTTAGCTGATCTAAGCAACCAAAAGGGAGGAGAACTATAAATCAGATGACAGAGACAGTCTAGTTAAAAGACAAGGCTCTTTGTTAAGCCAGTCTGACCTTTTGACCCGAGATAAGACTATTAAAAAGAAATAGTGGAATTAATGGAATTAATATAAGAAGTGCAATACTGCCCTCTAGAGGATAGTAAAAATAATGATTCATATTATTATTGATTATCCATGACGTCAAATTGGGTATAATAGGCGGCAAAGGTTCTTTTGTAAGTCAGTCAGAGATGTGAGCAGACAGACTCACACCGCAATGCATTCGGACGTCCCGTACATGACACTCTGAGAAGTCGGGAGATTCCAGCGGAGAGGCTCACATTGCCATGCACTCAGACATTATACATGACACTCCGAGGAGTCGGGAAATTGCAGCATTCAGACTCACATCAGACTCACATCACGATGCAGGCAGATCCCAAGACATGAGGCAATCAATATTCTCACCAAATCTCTAACTCACATGCATTGATTATCTCATATCGATAATTTTCACATATTCCAAAACAAAGCATCACATAGAAAATTCCAAGGCAGACTCATCAACATCCAAATTGGACAGGTAATGTATGAAATAAGGAATTAATGTAAAAATATATTTGTAGAGATTTTTGCAACGTAGACTGAGACTTCTCGGATAAGGTTAAAATCCAAATTCTAAGTAATTCTATTCTGCAGATAGAAATATGAAGAAGTGGATATAAGGATTTATTCCTAAAGAAATGTTGCAAGATTGATACCAATATATATATTGAATTTGGAAATTACTGTGATTAAAATTAATGAGCAAGGAATTATATAACTAAAAAAAAAATAAAAAGCAAAAGATTAGAAGTTTAATTCTCGAGATTAGGGGAGGATTCACTAAATAAGTTTTTATTACTTATTATTAAATTAGCTCATCTTTTGTTGATCTATGTAGCATAGAGATATATATATATCTATAAGAGCTGGCTGGTTAAACATTGTTTGCTGGGAAATGCATGTTGTATTAAGCAGAAATGTTTATTAACCATTTGTGTATTAGTTACTAACTGATAAGGTAAATGATATTAATCATATATGCAGTTACTAACCGGAGATACATGTATTGTGAAGCTAGTTTTTATAAGCTGTTGGATTGTGGTTTATAAATTTTTGTTTATGATATGAGATTTGAAATTCTTTTGTATACGTAATAAATATATATATATTTTTATCCGATTATTGATTATTGTATTTTTTAAAGCAAAACACAGACAATTAAAAGAATTCAGGATAATTTCTAAGAGATATAAGCGATTGATTTGTGTCTCGTATAAATTTCTTATGAAATAATAATCCCTGATATATTGGAGGCGACTGCCGAGGTAGGTCCAGTAAGTCCAATATAGACATATTGGAGGCTTGGCTGATAAATCCAATATATACAAACGTGTTGTATTCACGTGCAGAGATTATATCCGACACATCAGGACATTATGAAAAAGCATTGCTGGCGCTTTGCTCTGGTGACATAGATGATTACTGATATATTCTTATAGAATTATGCCACATGGGTAAAACCAAAAATAACTGGAAAAAATATATAATCAGCAACAGAATTGACTATTCTGAAACAAACTCAAATACGTGCACAGATGACAGCTATATAGAAATAAATATTAATTTTCAAAATCATTTAAAAGTCTTAACCTCTTCATTGAAAAATTACATCACTACTTCAGTACAGATTCAGTAGGTTGCACATTTGTATTTTTTGCATTTGATGTTACAGTTTTAAACAGTGTGCAATCTCATGTTTTGCGGGGGGGATATATATCCTCCAAGTAATAGCCAACACTCCAGGGTCTCCTTAAAATTTCTCCTTTTATAGACAATTAAAAGACAGCAGTGGCGGAACTACCATGTTCGCACTTGTGACCGGGCCCTGGCATTCCGCCACTTTAGGGGGGCCCAGAGCTCAGGCAGGCATTTGCGCCCACAGCCATGTGTGCTCCAGCGGCGCACTCTCTCTAACCACATCAGCAGCGCTACGGCGTGCCTGCCCTGCTTCCCGCATTCTACTGAAGCAGGCATACGTTATATTGGCACTGCCCCCTCACTTGACAGGGGGTGGCGCCAATGCAACGTGCGCCTGCTTCAGTAGAATGTGGGAAGCAGGGCAGGCACACTGTAGCGCCGCGGCGGCGGTTAGAGAGTGCGCTGCTAGAACACACACGGCTGCGAGCTGCCTGTTCCCGGAGCTGAGGAAAACCATCAGGGCCCCACTGTGCCTGGCCAAACCGGGCCCCTACCCCAGCGCTTCCTGTGAGTTACATTGCTGTGGATTGTGTCTCTGCACAAACACCCCAGTGTGTCCTGTGAGTTACATTCCGAAATTTATTTATTTATAAAGATTTTACCAGGAAGGATACATTGAGATTTCTCTCGTTTTCAAGTACGTCCTGGGTTCAAGAACATTAAAATGTTACAGTTGTTACAGAAATACATACGAAGCGGTATAATTTTGTCTGAATTGCGATTCGGAAAGAAACAAAATGCAGGTATTTATAAAACAGCAATTATCTTACTCATTAGACTACAAATAGGAAAAAGCATGTTTTGCCTCCTTCCACTGGATAAAATGAAATGATGGAACAAAAAATACAAGATCCAAACTTGAAGAACATTTTAACTATTATTATAATACAGTCCAGCATGTTCAAGTTATCATAGCTGAAATTCCACCCAGAAAGAATTTCTTTTGCACTGTAAAATTAAGACAGCAAACTAGAAAGAAGAATTGGAAACAAACATGTTGACAGATATTAAATTGTCGAATATGGTCCTCAATGTCTAGTCTTTGTTCTCTGTATCTCAAGTACATCTCTTCAGCCTCCTCAAACTTTATTATTTATTACATAATCCATTTTATTTTCAAATTCCTTTTTGAGTTTCTCAAAGGCCAAAACAACTGGGTCATTTTCTTCTTTACTCATTTCCTTCAAGTGATTACTGCCAAGAAAGCAAAAGATGATTAGATCATGAACCTGTGGAGCTTTATATTTTATCTAATGCACAAAACAAAAATAAAGACATTCTACAGACAGCAAAACATGAAGAGGTGGTGCCAAATTGGGTCCACTTAAAGGAACACTCCAAGCTGAAAATCACCCCCCTTTTTTTATTACTTTATATTAAACCTATTGCCCTAACTAGTCATTCAGTACATATATATTTTTTTTAATGTTATACTTACCCTAAAAATTACACTTTTCCAACGGCGTTTTTTTTTACTCACCTCCCTCCTCTTCCGCTCCCGTCGTGTTAAAGTTGGAAATTGGCTTAAGGTTTACGTGCAAAGCGCGCATGCGCGCCTATCACGTAAACCAGCCAATCAGCTCATTCAACCGCGCATACGCGGAGCAGCGCACGTTCACGAGCGGCGAGGTGAGCTGAAGTTCACCCCGCCTGCTCGTCTAAAAACTTAGGCGGAGGAGAAGGAGGAGGAGACGGCAGCAGCTCCAGCTCCTTCTCCTGCGCGTTCCCGCGACTCTGCTGGTGTGGTGGGACGTCATCGCGCTTCTAGCGCAATGACATCCCAGCTTTGCCGAGAGTTCCAAAACGCGGGGACCTTGAAACCCGATCGGCTGATTGACAGCTGGGAGGGCGGAGTAAAGTCCACCGCTTCTCTCAGCAATATCAGCCGATCGGGAAAAGGTAGAAGGCTGGGGAAAAAAATGGGATACTTCAGGCAATATGACCACCTTAAAAAGCTGAGGTGGTCATATTGCCTGGAGTATCCCTTTAAGGATGAAGAGTTCCATTGCAAATAAAATGGTAATGGTAATGCTAATAGTATAACAATAGAAAGAGGTGCACGTGCTCCCCAGACTAATCAAAAAATGTAATGGGTTCCCCCCTTTCTTCTCCAATTTAGGAAATCTCATGTTCTGAGACGAAAACGTTGCTGCTGTTTTCCAAATAAAGCAGATCTTTCTCTTTAAATAATGTTGTGACTGGCTTCTCTTTCCTGCATTAGGTTATGTTAATAGGGCACACGGTTAGAGATTGTTAAGATTATGAAAATGTGAAAAGAAAAAAGAAAGATGAACCACTTGCATCTATTACAATAAATGAAGGATACATACATATCATACATTGTATTACCTTCCCAGTGGCAATACCCCAAAGCCGCTCATATAAATCGAAAACTATTAAGAAAATAGGGAAGTACACTGTTCTTAAAAAAAAAGTACAAAGTGGGCAATAGCATAAAATACTGGTTTGTGTGAACCAATTGGCCACTCACAAAGTAAAATATAAAGCGCATGTCTGCACCACAAGGATATACCCAGGGAGAACTCTCTGCAGCTTGGGGGCCTCTCTGCAGAACCTGCTATGGCTAGGAAATTCTTAAAATTACTCAATGTTTTCTAAGAATAAACAGTCGAAGGGAGGTTTCAAAAATGATTAAGTCCAACATCAACGGCTTCTCTACTCATGTCTTTTTTGTTCTGTTTTCTAGTTGAATACAGAAAGATTATATGCCTCATGGGCAATGGGAGGCAGAATAGAAAAAGGGAGACAATGGTTGCAAAGCCAGTAAAAGAGGGGGAAAATAATGATGGCTGGGATATGATATCCTGGCAGTAACCCACAGTAGTAATCAATGAGACTGAAAAGTTTGAATCAGTGACAACAAAACAGTAAAATATATATATATATATATATATATACAGTATATATCTTATGCAAATGACATCTGTCTCACTTTTATGCATCCTGGGTTCTGTTTTCACACAGAACCCTTCAATCAATGCCATGTCATACTAGATTGCTTTTTTTTAGCAGAGATCAGGTTTAGGCAACTGGTCAAAGCCAGTCCAGGACAGCGCTGTTTTCGGGTTTCTGTGTGAAAACAGACCCAGGATGCAAAAAAGTGAGACAGATGTCATTTGCATGTCTTACCCAGAGTTCTTTGCTGCATATAGGGAATGTAACACATGAGCTCTGTGATGCAGTTCTTTGAATTGCTGTGATGTGCAAATGGCTTCTGCAATAATAAACCTTATTGGTTATTGTGTGGAGACTTTTTATCTCATTTTTTGTCTTCCACCACAACCCAAGCAAGAAATATATATATATATATATATACTCACATCTGTGATATATATATATATATACTCACATCTGTGAGATATATATATATATATATAACACGAAACCATGGAGAGAGCACTCCAGACAAACACATTCAAAAACCTGCAACAACAGCTCCATGCATGGGTACATAATACCAGCTTTTACCACATGGTGAAAATTTCATATCTCTGAGCTTTGCTGAATAAAATGGTGGAAATTTGGTTCGCAATGAACGGCCGTGAATTGCTTAAGCCTGCCAACAGCGTCAATGTAATCCACCCTCGGGCAGGTCCTACTCTGCAAACCTAATGACTGCCCTTCATGGGATAAACTCACTTACTGAGGAATAGGTCCCCTCCATGTGTTTTATATATATATATATATTTTAGTCTCACAGAAGTGAGTACACCCCGCACATTTTTGTAAATATTTTATTTCTTTTCATGTGACAACACTGAAGAAATTACACTTTACTACAATGTAAAGTAGTGAGGGTACAGCTTGTATAACAGTGTAAATTTGCTGTCCCCTCAAAATAACTAAACACACAGCCATTAATGTCTAAACTGCTGGCAACAAAAGTGAGTACACCCCTAAGTGAAAATGTCCAAATTTGGCCCAATTAGTAATTTTCCCTCTCCGGTGTCATGTGACCCATTAGTGTAACAAGGTCTCGGGTGTGAATGGGAAGCAGGTGTGTTAAATTTGGTGTTATCACTCTCACCCTCTCATACAGGTCACTGGAAGTTTAATTAACATGGCACCTCATAGCGAAGAACTCTGAGGATCTGAAATAAAGAACTGTTTCTCTACATAAAGATGGCCTAGGCTATAAGAAGATTGCCAAGACACGGAAACAAATTTAACACACCCGCTCCCCATTCACACCTGAGACCTTGTAACACTAATGAGTCACATGACACCGGGGAGGGAAAATGGCTAATTGGGCCAAATTTGGACGTCTTCACTTAGGGGTGTACTCACTTTTGTTGCCAGCGGTTTAGACTTAAGCACTTCAAGTTTGTTCACTTAAAGTGCTCAGAGCAAAAGAAATAAAGAAGATTACGTGATATTGTGTTGTAAAATATTCAATATTTGATACAATAAGTTGTATATGGTATTAAAAAATAAAATATCCTTAACCCCATCACTGTGAAAGACATACTGAACACATCTAAGATTGCGGATGTCTTCTACATCATGCCATCTCTTTCCTGTAACAGGGCAGTGTTTGGGCACTGATCTGGGGCCTCACCCACATGAAAGGGCATGATGACATTAGACACAAGGACCCCCTCACACAGCTGTAAAAATCCCCTTAACCCTTTCGCTGCTGAGGCATTTCACGCCTGTGTGCTGAGCTCATTTTTACCGGTTTCGTTCATCATGTTTAACCGCGTTTTGAAGCCTTATTTTATAATATGACCCAGACATATTAGATATCGTTCTTTCCAGCAGATTCATAATATATCATTATTATATGTATATGTCATGTCCTGTCTGCATATTATAACAAATGCAATAAAATTTGGCTTTTCAATAATTTACAACGTGTAAAGTGTTTTTTTTCACATTTTAACATGCGAATGCTTGCGGATATATTTTCTATGGGTTGCGCTTGTTAAAAAAATTAGAAATAGGGTCTCGTTACATTTTTTTGGGGGGAAAATTACGCGATTTTTAACAAACAAGCCCCATACAAAAATCGTTAGTGCAGCATCATTGTTCACATTATAATTGAAATGGGAACAATATTGCTGCATTAACAAAACAAAAAATAATTATTATTTTAAATATTTTTTATTTTTATTTTTTATTTTTTTCCCCTAACTTTTTACATGGTCATGTTTGGTATCGTTGGAAAGGCCATGCTCTGGCCAGTCCAATGAAATGAAACATTAACCCCTAGCTGCCACGGATCTGGGGTTAAATGGAACCCCCTATCTCCCGATCTGTGGCAGCTAGGGGTTAACTCCAGAACTGACGTCATCGAGCTATGCACGATGACGTCAGTCTTCAGGGGGAGTTCCCAGAAGCTTGGCCGACATCCAAGATGTCGGCCAGCTCCAGGAGAGGATCACGATTTGGCGCTTTACGGCACCAAATAGTGGTCCGACCCCCAAGGGGTTAAAGCCAGCCACCGTTTGAAAGGGCAGGCTGTGCCCTTCCAAACAGTGCGTGACTTTCACCGCTGGCCCCAGGCAATCGGGAGGGAAAGAGGTCCAAAGTGAAAGGTATTTTAATATGATAGGTAGTTTTTTAATTTTTGCATTAGTGTGAAATCCCCCCTCCTTGTTCCAGCACGGTGTCTGTTCAATTTCGTTTCCTCTCGAAGCTAGTCAGCGGGGTGATGGAAATAGATATCCTGTGTTAACTTAGAAATGCCAGCGAAATCTTTGTTACATGATGTAGAAATGTATCTGCTCTGATTGGTTGTTGTATCATATTCCTATGTTGGGAGTGAACACTGCAGGAAGTTTTTATATAACGAACATTTCTATTGGATGTTGAAACAATAAACGAACCTGACAGACTACGGACTGATCAGATGATAATCTGCCATATCTCGGTGTGGTTGTGTCTATCGTCTCCTCTGATCAGAGTCGCGCAGCGCATTACTTCGGTTTTGATATATAAGAAGAAACTTGAAAAAGGTTTATGGTAATTATAAAGGAAATCTAGAATTTAACAGTTGGTGTCAAAAGTGGAATTTAATAATTCAATTGATTTATTTCATGTTAAACAATTGCCTATATAGATAAAAGAATCTTTGCTTCCATGGGGAGGCTGCCTGTGAGAGCCACTGTGTTGTTGTAGGACGCTCTGTTTGTTTTTCTTTGTTTATTGTTTGTTTATCTTAACTCGCCTGATAGAGAACTGTTAATGAGCGGTGACTCACTCGTTATGTTGATGTACCCTGATGAGGTTCTGGTGCTGAGTATTCGTTATGTCACTCACCCGGGAAACTGAAAGATGTTTCTAGCGTTGAGAAAATGTGTTTGTCTTTGTGTCCATAGTGTAGCTCCTTTGTGTTCTGGAGTTCTGGCTCGTAGCATTTTAATTGATTAGGTCCGGTTTCTAGACATGTGCACAGCACAAAATTTCGTTTTGAACTAATGGATTAGTCCTAAAATGTAATTTATTTAGTTGCTAAAGAAATTCGTTTTCAGTTCTTTAGTATGAAAACTAATTTATTTCATTCATCCGAAAACCAGTGGATACAATTACTATTGTAGTGGCTCCTCAGAGGGCTAAGATCGCTGCTTGTTACAGTATCTCTCACTCTCAGCACAATGTGGGCCATATTATATAGTTAGTGCTAACTTAACCAGAGCTGTTGTAAACTTCCCAGAGCCATTGTAGCCTATGGAGGTTTTCAGTTTACAACAGCTCTGGTTAAGTTAGCACCAACATTGTAATACTGCCCCGTGTCAGGCAAAGCTGTTACAGTAACTGACTGCTGCTCACAGCGCTCAGAGTTTCAGTAAAACTAGTAAATAATATTTTTATATATAAGAGGTTAGAACAATATTATTTCCTTGTTTTACTGAAACTCTGAGAGCTGTTAGTTACTGTAGCAGCTGAGCCTGATACATTGTACTGAGAGATAATGTAACAAGCAGCCGATCTCAGCGCTCACAGCCACTGGATTTAAAGTGCTAAAAAAAAGGCTCCTCTCTGTATAATGTTTAGAACATCCTCCTGAATTAATTAATGTCCCTCTCTGTATAGAACATCCTCCTCAACTTATACCTTTCTCTGTATAATGTATATAACATCCTCCTGCATTAATACCCCTCTCTGTATAATGTATAGAACATCCTCCTGCATTAATTAATGCCCCTCTCTCTACAGAACATCCTACTGCATTGGCATGTGGAGGGTGCAGAACTTCAGATGTTGCACTCTTCATTGCTGGTCTCCTTCACTCATCAATGTAATATCACAAAACAGACTGAAACTAAAATGTAGTGCATTTTATTTTAGTTTCTTTCGTTTTTTGTACTGAGCAGTTTCGTTTCTCTTGAGTCATACGAAAACTAAATTATCCCAAAATTCGGACTAAATCGTTTTAGTACTAAAACGAATGCACATGTCTACCGGTTTCTTATATAGCAGGATAGAAAACAAAATAGCGTTGCTTCCATTGAGAGCAATTTTTCTTTTGCATTCTTGCCATTTTTTTAAATTTTTTTTGTTTTTGTTATTTGTTCTATATTTTTTGCATTGCGGTATGTTTGCAAATCCTTTAAAAGTAGCGCGAAAACTGTTTTTCTTTCAGATTTAAAATTTTTGTATTTTATTTTTTCCCTTTTGTTTCTTGCCATTGATTATGTCTGTTTATTTAAATGTTTGTCTTTACTAACTATTAATATATGTGTTTATCTTTGATGTTTTGTATTTCGTAGTTTTGATATTGTGTTTTTTATATGTAATTTATGTATAGGGACTGCTTCTCTTAAAACAGGTTGCTTTGTGTCTATGTGTTTTTACTGCCTTGCCTCGTGTAAAAAAAAAAAAAAAGGCACAGGAAATGGAGACAATAGGGCTTTACTTTTACAGTAAATTTCTAAAATGACTGCTTTTTTTATTCTTAGCTTACGTTTGGAAGATGAACGTAGAAAGTCAATAGTCTGACAAGGCAGGTTACACGTGAATTTTATGTTATAAGTTGATTTATGATATAAAAAAATTAGTGTATCAAGGTGATGGGCTCAATCTGCCTTAAGGCTAAGGTCAGACGAAAGCATTTTTAACGTGCATTTAGCTGCACTAAATCACGGCCGTGCTAGCAGCAAATGACGTCCAATGCCGGGGAACATACGACGAACGGCCGCATGAAAGTTCGTCCGTGCAACGCAAGTGGCAAACGAACGCATTTTTTCGAGAACGTCAAACCGCTACTACTGACGTACAGAGTGCGCTGCGGCCGCATAGCGGCGTGTTTGCGTGATTGGGAGACGTCAGACGCTGCACACGTCCGGCCAACATAACGTCCAGACGCAAAAGGGTTTTATTGATGATCCGTACAAAATCATGGACGAAAATGCGCATCGTATGACCGCTATCGCGTATTCCGTGAAAAAATACGTCCATTCGTTTGAACGCACTTTTTCAAGGACAACGTGAAAAATGCGTTCGTCTGACCCTAGCCTTATATAAGTTATACATTTTCCCAAAAGAGGCGTGGTCGGTTATTTTCCTCTGGTCTTTGTTTGAGTCCAGCACTAAGGGAATGACCACACCTTAATATAGGTTATATGTTTTGCCAAAATGGCTGACTGAGATCATTTACAGTTTTGTAACTTGTATAATGGAATATATATGTAGGTTCATGTTTAGTTGTTTGGAATCTAAGCGGATGAAGTGATATAAAGCTGAAGGATTTGAGTGAAAGTTTAAAGGAAAGCGCCTACAGGTTTAGTAGCGATGTACAAAGGAATTTAGGCAGATTTCAAATGAGAGAAGGTTTTTTTTCTTTTTTTTTTTTGGTTTTATTTTAGTTGACTAAGGGAGATGGAAGGTTGTAGTTTGGTTTCTGAGTATTGTTTGATTGTTTTCTTTTTCTGCAGTGGTAGCCAGATGTCTAGTTTTATCTTTTTCTCTGAGTTTCCTCTGAGAACTTTGTGCTAGTTAACGCGTCACGTTTTTAACATGCTCTTCTATACTTTCTTTCCCAGTTCATGATATTTTGGTTATTTTTTTTATTTGAATTGAAGAGCATTTTGAGAAAATTGGTGACCGTTGCAAAAGTAAAAAAAAAAAAAAAAAAACAGTTTTCACATTTTTCTCCCAGCCCATTTTCAATCTCTCTCATGACCACTCCTTTTTCTTTGTGTCCAAAAATGTGTTGCATTTTTTTTTCTCCATTTTCTCCATTTGTCCAGAAGACAAAGAAAGAAGATAATGTATTTTTATATGCTGATGGATTATCTTTGTATTGTCGTCTAAGTGATAATTATTTTGTGTCTTTTATTATTTTATATTTTATTATTTTTGTTGTTTGGTTACAATCAATATTGTTCAAAATTCCCTGACACATTTAGGATTATTGAAAGATCACATCCAATTAAAACTAGAGTTAATTAAGGTATTTAGGAACATATAATTTAATGCATTTGCATAAATACGTTTCATGACATATATAGTGGTAAATGGAAAGTTTTAATTCGGTAAAATTAATGCTGTTTTTATTTTTTTTATTTTATTTAAGATTGGTGTGTTTTATAAACACCAGGTTTGTTTCAAAACACTGAACAAGACTGAATAGGATAGTAATTAAATATTTTTTTTGATATTTAAAATGGGTGGAATATGCACTTCGGCTATTTCCCTTTTGAGCCAAAGTTGCGTATATATATTTTTCTCTAACAATGAGTCAGAAGTAGTATAATTTTCTTTGCGGGGAAGTTTTACAATTTATTATCTGTGTCTCTTCTTGTGTAAATTAACATTTTTTTTGTTTTCATGCACTTGAGAGTGACAATGAATGAATGGATGTATATGATTAGCGGGGTATACCATCTTTTCTTTTTTCTTTTCTTTATTGTTGCTACAACCGTATCGCATCATCAAGAAACCTGACAGTCACAATGACTGCATATGGAACGAATCATGGACATTTTGTGTCAAGGTCAAAGGTCACAGGTAATAAGCAACCAGCGCAAAGAGACAGCTTGTTCAGGAGTCCCTATGGTGGGAGCTCTGATGACATTTAATGATTATGCGTCTCAAGCTGGGATGTTGAAAAAGACCAGACCTTGATCTCGCACTGTGGACTACGGTATTAGATTATGGAATATTTTTTTTATTTAATCCCCTAGATAAGTGTGGGAAAGGAATGGATTTGGGAAAATGAGAATGTATTTCTTGAGAGTGTGTATGAATGCAGGTGTGTATGCGGTCTGTGGAGTGAAGCTGAACATAGGAAAACACACAGATATAGATCTGACTCATGTTGATTATTAGATAAATAACCTTTTACATTCAAGTTATTATATTTTTCTTGTTCGGTGAAGTACATTTTGGGAAATGGGAATAAATAGTTATTCAATGTCTAGATTAGGTATTTTGTCCCAAACTCCAAGTGTGGTTCGCTGGTAGAATGAATCTAGATAGATAAGTATATTTTATGCTCATAAAGGGCCTCCTTGGGGAATCTTTTTCGTATATCGTAAAGGTATTAGGCGAGGATACTATGGCCCCAGGTATAATTAGTTTAATTGTCTAATTTGTTTTATCCATTTTAGTGATCACGATTGTATATGTGATCAATGAGACGATTGAAAGGTATTTTAATATGATAGGTAGTTTTTTAATTTTTGCATTAGTGTGAAATCCCCCCTCCTTGTTCCAGCACGGTGTCTGTTCAATTTCGTTTCCTCTCGAGGCTAATCAGCGGAGTGATGGAAATAGATATCCTGTGTTAACTTAGAAATGCCAGTGAAATCTTTGTTACATGATGTAGAAATGTATCTGCTCTGATTGGTTGTTGTATCACATTCCTATGTTGGGAGTGAACACTGCAGGAAGTTTTTATATAACGAACATTTCTATTGGATGTTGAAACAATAAACGAACCTGACAGACTACGGACTGATCAGATGATAATCTGCCATATCTCGGTGTGGTTGTGTCTATCGTCTCCTCTGATCAGAGTCGCACAGCGCTTTACTTCGGTTTTGATATATAAGAAGAAACTTGAAAAAGGTTTATGGTAATTATAATGGAAATCTAGAATTTAACACAAAGGACCCCCCTCCCTTTCAGGCACCTCCTCCTGCACTCGCGGGGGGGGCGCCTTAAATAAATGTCATTGCGATGACATCTATTGTCCCTGCCAGGGTCCCGGAGTGCCGGGCTGACATCAAAGATGTCAGCCCACACCGGGGGGGCGCAGCAATCAGCCAGAATCCTGCTCAGCGCATCCATAGCACAGGAGCAGCACTTGGCAGGACGCGCTGAGCGCGTCCTTAGCAGTCAAGTGGTTAAAGGAGATACGTAGTTCCTTTTAACCACTGTATCACCAGTTCCATATAGACCACAAGGTCAAGTGAGGTTTCATTAGAAGGCCAGAGTTTGATCTCCTTCCTCTGAAAAATTGGATTTTCCCAGATTCTAAAATCTGGAAGAATGCAAAATCCCAGGATCCTGAGTGCTCTGGATGACAAGTGTATAACCTGTATATCAGGCCCAGACTGGCAATCAGGCTTACCAGACCTTTGCTCGGTAGGCCACTCGAGAGAAGTCCTTAAATGTACCCGCCCGGCCAGGCTGTCTGGGGAACACAAGACGCATTCCCTAGGCTGTAGCCTTGGCCCAGCGGGACTCCAGGATGTTGGCCATCGGTCCAGTGGCCCAATCACATAATCAAAGGGGGGCGACCTTCAGGCTGGCTCCTGCTGATTATGTCACAGGGCAATACATGTGACGTCTGGCGGCAAACATCATGCGGCGAGCCCTGTGACATAATCAGTGGGGACCGGCCACCTCGACCCTTTGCATGAATTTGACTATGCCACCTGGATTAGCCTTTTGCTATCTTGCTGGATCTCCCTCTTCCTATTGCCTGGACTTTACCAATCATCACCCCTTACATACCTGGACTTTACCCACTGTGCTTCCTGGCCCTTGGTCCTTGGTCCTTGGTCCTTTCCCATTGTTCTGTCTGTTTCGCAGTAAGTCTCCTTGTGATTGTGTTTCCAGATTTCTGTTTATATTTGCAGTCAGCCCTCTTCATGTCCTGCTCCTATGTCTGCTTAAACTATTCTCTTTATTCAGTATTTGGTATTCAGCCTAATTCCAGTCCTTTCTGCTTGGTCTGTCCCGTTGTGTGTGTTTATCTGGCCTATTCCTTTGTTATTCAGTTACCAGTTGTTTATACCATATCCAGTGTTGACCCGTTGGTTTATTCCTGCTGTTGTGTTTCCTTGTGTTTCCTCATAATAAACCTTATCTGTTTAACCCACATTGCTGCCTATGCTCCATGCTGGGACAGGGTGCGCAAAGGTGTAAGCAGAGAGTAATTAGCATTAGGATCGCATAGTCCTAAAGCTAATTACAACAAACAGCTTGTCTTAGTTTTGGGACCAGAGAACACAAGGCAGGTAAAGTGATACCAGAGTTGCAAATATGTATCGTACTTACACACATGATCATGTTTTACTTTACCTTATTGTGCCAATAGTACGCGTAAAGTCTTGGAGTTTGTAGAAGGCATTGCTTTCGAATAACCTGCCAAAAAAGTAATATTCATTTAAATATCCCTTTAAATCATTACCCATGTACATTTTGTAAGATGATATTTCACTGCAAAACATAGAAATAAAATAGCACTTAATGAAGAGGGTCATCAAGGCATTACATTTGCAAATGTGCCCAGTAAATGTAAACTCGAGACTGGCCCCAAATCTGGCTTGACCAGTAATTTTGAACTGCAAAGACACTAATTGCAAGCAGCCTGATATTAGCAGCCTGACCTGTAATTAATTGGAGTCTGTACTAAGAGGTCATTGGTTAGGTATTGACTGTTGTCTCTTATGATAAGCGGATAATATGGAAAAATATAGAAAAAAAAAATCAATATTTATACAAGCTTTTTTTTTTGCATTATTTTATATTGAATATTTGTATATGAATACCTGCATCCAGGCATATACAGTCATGGCCGAAATTGTTGGCACCCCAGAAATTTTTCCAGGAAATCTAGTATTTCTCACAGAAAAGTATTGCAGTAACACATGTTTTGCTATACACATGTTTATTCCCTTTGTGTGTATTGCAACAAAACAAAAAAAGGGAGGAAAAAAAGCAAATTGGACATAATGTCACACAAAACTCCAAAAATGGGCTGGACAAAATTATTGGCACCCTTTCAAAATTGTGGATAAAAAAGATTGTTTCAAGCATGTGATGCTCCTGTAAACTCACCTGGGGCAAGTAACAGGTGTGGGCAATATAAAAATCACACCTGAAAGCAGATAAAAAGGAGAGAAGTTCACTTAGTCTTTGCAGTGTGTGTCTGTGTGTGCCACACTAAGCATGGACAACAGAAAGAGGAGAAGAGAACTGTCTGAGGTCTTGAGAACCAAAATTGTGCAAAAATATCAACAATCTCAAGGTTACAAGTCCATCTCCAGAGATCTAGATTTGCCTTTGTCCACAGTGCGCAACATTATCAAGAAGTTTGCAAACCATGGCACTGTAGCTAATCTCTCTGTGAATGGACGGAAGAGAAAAATTGATGAAAGGTTGCAAGGCAGGATAGTCCGGATGGTGGATAAGCAGCCCCAAACAAGTTCCAAAGAAATTCAAGCTGTCCTGCAGGCTCAGGGAGCATCAGTGTCAGTGCGTACTATCCGTCGACATTTAAATGAAGTGAAACGTTATGGCAGGAGACCCAGGAGGACCCCACTGCTGCCACAGAGACATAAAAAGCAAGACTACAGTTTTCCAAAATGTACTTGAGTAAGCCAAAATCCTTCTGGGAAAACGTCTTGTGGACAGATGAGACCAAGTTAGAGCTTTTTGGTAAAGCACATCATTCTACTGTTTACCGAAAATGGAATGAGGCCTACAAAGAAAAGAACACAGTACCTACAGTGAAATATGGTGGAGGTTCAATGATGTTTTGGGGTTGTTTTGCTGCCTCTAGCACTGGGTGCCTTGAATGTGTGCAAGGCATCTTGAAATCTGAGGATTACCAAAGGATTTCGGGTCACACTGTAGAGCCCAGTGTCAGAAAGCTGGGTTTGCGTCCGAGATCTTGGGTATTCCGGCAGGACAATGACCCCAAACATACGTCAAAAAGCACCCAGAAATGGATGGCAACAAAGCGCTGGAGAGTTCTGTAGTGGCCACAATGAGTCCAGATCTAAATCCCATTGAACACCTGTGGAGAGATCTTAAAATTGCTGTTGGGAAAAGGCGCCCTTCCAATAAGAGAGACCTGGAGCAGTTTGCAAAGGAAGAGTGGTCCAAAATTCCGGGTGAGAGGTGTAAGAAACTTATTGATGGTTATAGGAAGCGACTGATTTCAGTTATTTTTTCCAAAGGGTGTGCAACCAAATATTAAGTTAAGGGTGCTAAGAATTTTGTCCAGCCCATTTTTGGAGTTTTGTGTGACATTATGTCCAATTTGCTTTTTTTCCTCCCTTTTTTTGTTTTGTTCCAATACACACAAAGGGAATAAACATGTGTATAGCAAAACATGTGTTACTGCAATACCTTTCTGTGAGAAATACTTGATTTTCTGGAAAAATGTCTGGCGTGCCAACAATTTCGGCCGTGACTGTACTTGCTCCAATAGAGGAGCCATATTTTACAATGCAAAGATCAACTCAACAAAGCTGAACTTCATCAAGGTAATTCGTCTGTAAAGCTTCATTTAATTGCTTGATGTCATAAAATAAAATACCAACACTGCTGACATTTAGGTATTGACTGTTGTCTCTTATGATAAGCGGATAATATGGAGTTAGTGTATTTCGAATCATGGCACAAATTCAATCTAGACTTAGCAGTTAACATCTTGTGGAAATGACCGAAAAATGACCGTGTGTAACTTATGATCTAAACAAGAGGATAAATGACCTTGTTTTCACATATAAAGACAATTTATAACCGTGTTGCTAACCTTACTTTTGGGAGGATGCTAGAAATATATTAGAATGGATTTGACTTCATCCTCACAAGAGGGGGGTATGTCTGTCCCTTGCAGGTGCCAAACGTCTGACCAGCGTTTGTGTGCGAACAGAAGCTTACAACAGAAGGCAATTCCTACTTGTGTAAGTCAACGCTGATTACTGAAAAGATCCCCTATTGTTCTGAGATGGTTTAGCAACCTCCTTTTACAAACAGATTACAAGGCAGGCACTGGATCCAGCAGCTGGCCCGTAGCAGCCGCTAAATTCCAGGATACTTGGCCCCGCCACAAGTATCACCTCTTGGAGTCCATAGGACTCCATGGAGGCTTGTGCTTCCGGGCCATGTGATCTCGCTCTCGCGAGATGGTGCATGGCTGTGGAGTGATCGCGGAGAGAGACTGGGGGCTATTTGTCCCCAGTCTTACACTGTTCTTGGCAGCCAGAAGCGGTGGATCAGGCCGTCATTCTAGCCGCAGGATGAGAGGTGAGTGTCTGATTTTTGGGAGACTTTTCAGCTGGTGCTGACTGATTCCGCAGAAGTGGAATCAGTTAGCACCAGCTTAAAGCTGCAGATAACTTTTCAGTTAGCCGCAGAGGGGCGTAATTAGAATTAGGACTTTGTGATCCTAACACTAATTACTCTTTGCACCCCATGTTAAGCATAGGGAGTGCAAAGTACAGTAAGCTTGCACTGGAAAGTGCTATCACTGATGCGCTATTCAATTTTTTTAACCCGCTAGTGATCGGGATCTGATACCTCAGTTATTACTTATGTGAGTTCTAGCGTGAGCATTTAGGTGGTGATAGGCTCCTTAATGTGCTATAAAAGACAATGCTGAATATAGCTATCTGATGCCACTTATACCTGCAAATATTAAAGGGACAACAGCTGACCCAGAGATACCTGTTGAAAGTTTCAGTAAGACCATTGTGTGGGATACAAAGCGAGATCGCGCAGGGCTTGGGGCATAACCCTCCATGGAAACACATGGACTCCATGAAGTGATACTTGCGGCGGCATGGAAGCATTGCAGCGAGTATTAGAGAGGGTAGCGCTGTGTTATGGGGCAGGCTGTTCAATTAGCGCCCACCCTGTAATATGGTGCTAAAAAGGGATGCTACAGGGAAACCTGCAGGCAAAGTTTTTCCTCGTTAGCATCCCAGGTTTAGCGACACAAATGTAATAGTGCCCTTAGTATTGCGTGCTGGGAGTACCTTGTGGTTTGTCCTTTAGAGGAATGGTCCCCAGCCCTAGTCCTCAAGTATCCCTAATAAGCCAAGTTTGCCAGATATCTGAAGCACAGCACAGGTGATATGATTTTCTGCTCAGTGATTGGAGGATTCAGTCTGCATTTCCCCAAGGTGATCCTTGAAATCTGGCCTATTAGGGGGACTTGAGGACCAGAGTTCAGAAACACTGCTTTAGAATGAAGCAAAAAGCTGAAATGTTACATCTATATCTAGACAATTACATACCCATTATTTTTCACGATTTCTTTTAGATATCCATGTCTGAAGAAATCAACTACATATGAGTTAAGGAACATTTTTCTTCCAGAACCATCAGTTTTCTCCAGATGAAGGATTGGAATGTTTCTGTCAGGAATTCGAGCTGTTTGCAACATGAGCTGCAGAAATGCATTTGAAAATTATATTTCTATATATTGCTATTTTAGTAACAAAACATTTTTAATATATAAATAATAAATAATATACATTTGAATAAATGTAATAGTCTTCATTAACAATATTTCACTACAATTACATTGTAGAGCTTTTTCACTTATTCAGAGGATTACACTACTTAAAATATTAAAAGAAGACATTAAGGATCATGGAAAAAAATAAATTCAATATTTATACAAGCTTTTTTTTTGCATTATTTTATATTGAATATTTGTATATGAATACCTGCGTCCAGGCATATACTTGCTCCAATAGAGGAGCCATATTTTACAATGCAAAGATCAACTCAACAAAGCTGAACTTCATCAAGGTAATTCGTCTGTAAAGCTTCATTTAATTGCTTGATGTCATAAAATAAAATACCTACACTGCTGACATTTTCCAAAGTAATCAAGTTATGATCTGTATTTCCAGACAGGCAAGCAAAAGGAGATATTGCGTTTCTTTCCACAGTGCAATCCAGTAGGTGATTAAGCAGGTTAGAATCTGAGCACTCTTTACCTGCAAAATCTGATAAACATTTCATTATAAACACATTAGCATATTAATCTCGTGCTGATTAAATGTGAGTGTAATATCTGTTAGTTTTGTTAAATAGAAACAAATACACTCTAAATAGCCCCCAGCTGTCCCTCTTCATGCACGATTGTGCCCAAGTAAGTGGACTGACTCCTGCTAGTCTACTGAGAAAGTAACCTGTCGCACTTTCCTGGTACAGAAGCCACATTCCATTCTCCAGAGTGTCCACTCTTTTAATTGATGCCCAGGGATTGGCTTGCACCTTTTCTCTGTGAATAGTGCCTCTTTGGGAATTACTATTGTCACAAATTGCATTACTGGCCCACCAACCTCTCTCCCGATCTTCCTACCAAGGTTGGAAGGTATGACTCGTGCATAATTTATTTTACAGAATTAGCAATATGGTTGTTTTCTGTTACCAAAGGGAAATCACAGATATTCTTCAATCTATATGTTATATGATTGTTACGAACAGATGGAGAAATGCAAAATGTAGGTAGGTATTTATCTCAATAGACCTGTATGTAACTTTACCATGCTGCTAAATACCAAAAACTCCACTGAATGAGAGAATGGGTCAATGACTAGGGATAGATTTGGGCGAGTATCAGGGTTATTCAGAGAGAGGTGAAACCAGGAGAAGGACTGGAGAAGTGAAAATTCTAGGTCAAAATAGCCAAAGCAGAAAAATTCTCCAATTTATCTCACTTTCCAAATTGGCTATTTGGTCTAGATTGTTATCTTCTCCTGACAGTTCTCCTGATTTTCACCTCTCTCTGAATAACCCTGTATGTCTTATTCTCTTCCCCTTACCCCTCAAGCCACTCCAAAGCATGTGCTTATGCCACTTAGTACGATGAGTGCAAAAAATAAAGCAGACCTGCTGTGTATCGCTCATCGAAAAACTCTCAACTAAAATTTATCCCAAACTAGGTGCCCTGTACAGAAACAAATCCTGCCTGAACTCCATGGTAAGAAAGAAAATTGTACAACAAATGCTTATGCCGGCTATTGATTATGGAGATGTAGTGTATGCAGCGACCCCGCAAACACACCTTCAGAAACTTACCACATTGTATACGGTAACTCATGCTGCCCCTTTGCTCTACAATGTAACTACATGACCCACCATTGTGACATGTTAAAAGAGCTAAACTGGCCGTCGCTGGAGTCTAAACGCACATTTCACCTTTCCAACCTGGTGTTTAAGAGCTGTTCTGGGAAGCTGCCACCCTAGCTGAATAGACTGCTTCCTCCAGCAGTTCCCTCATCCTATAACCTCCGATCCAGGACCAGCACCGTACTTTCAATACCACAATACAAAAAGAAAGTGGCTCGATCCTCATTTTCCTACAGAGCACCGCAGTTATGGAATAACCTCCAAGACGCCATCAAATCTTCCCCCAGTCTAAAGTCACTCAAGAGTTCCCTATTAACATACCTCAATACGGAATACACCTGTAAACATGTAACATAATGACTATTTCCTACATATTTATTTTCTGTTAATTTTTTTTAATATCTTGCATTGTATTACTTTGTATTTCTGTAACATCTTTAACATTTTAAGGTTCTTGAACCCAGGACGTACTTGAAAACGAGAGAAATCTCAATGTATCCTTCCTGGTAAAATCCTTTATAAATAAATAAATGTAGTGCTCACGTATGAGCAGACAAATTATATGTACATAAATGCAACACAGAGACACCGCCACATGACTTACGGATTTGTGAGAGTGGAAGACTATATTCCTTCTCCCAATGAGCCAGCTTTGCCAATGTAAGAAGGAAGTGTCCAAAGATGTTTGCAACTTTATGATTGTGCTCTCTGAGAGCAAAATAAGATTCATGTGGGAGTTTTCCAAGGTACGTCTGTAACAACAATATTAAATAAATGAGTCAAGTTTGTTTATATTTGTAATCAACTCTTTATTGCTAGCTATATATTTAGAGTGTCTACTTAAATAGATATATATATAAGGAAAATCTAAACAGTAACATATCAAACCCTAGACATTTTTGCACAATCATAAGTAACGTACAATCACCCCCCCCCCCCGTCCACTCCCAACCGGCTGCTGTCAAAGTAAACAACCAAACCCTGCAACACCTCCTAGATGTAGCAAATGCCTTTATAATTATTTTGTTGGATGCGCCACCACCCTGATTGCTAAGCTAACGAATTACACGCAATCAAAAAGGACACACGCAGGTCAGGCCCCTCCAACTGTGCAAAGACCCTCTTTCAGAAAGAAATACAGTTTTAGACTAGTGCCTGTAAGTGTCGTTACTAAACGTCTCCGTAACCAAAAAATTAAAAACCAGTCTGGACCTGATCAAATCCCAGCAATGCTGCTGAAAATCAGTGCCCCGGCAATTGCAAAACCTGTCGCAACCATAATCAATGAATCACTGCCGATTGGATACATACCAAAACTCTGGAAGACTACGAGAGTGGTACCTATCCATAAAAGTGGTGACAGTACTTTGGTATCCAACTACCGACCGATATCATTGCTCCCTATAATGTTAAAAATTCTGGAAAAATGTGTCTACACTCAATTACGTGATTATTATCAGTATTGGAACTATTTAACCCCAGATCAATCTGGCTTTTGTCCAAATCATTCAACTACAACTGCCCTTTTAAAAGTTTGTAATGATAGCCAAGCTGGCATGGAACAAGGAAACCTAACTGGAGCCATCTTCCTTGATTTTGCCAAGACCTTTGACACAGTAGACCATGGCATCCTATTACAAAAATGTAAAAACTCTGGTAATGGTGATCGCACGCTAACCTGGTTTCAATCGCATATATCCGATCAATTGCAATATGTATCCATTTCTGACAGCGCTTCTCTCCCCCTCCCAGTCACGTGCGGTGTACCCCAAGGCTCGATACACGGCCCTCTGCTATTCATGATATTCATAAATGATCTACCCAATGTTTGCAAAGCCTCAACTGTACACATGTACGCAGACAACACTGTAATCTATGCCAGCAAACCAAATCTCCCGCAGCTGGAGGCAGTGCTGCAAGAGCAATTCGCAGAGGTAGAAAAGTGGATTGCAGATAACAAACTATTTCTAAATACTGACAAAACTGTTACGATTCTCTTTGGAACAGGACCTAAACTACAAAAATTGAAAACTCCCCATCTATGTGTCAGGACAAAATCAAATGTCACACTGACCACAGTCACTTCTCTCAAATATCTAGGTATGTGGCTAGACCCAAATCTATCCTTTGGCCCCCACATTAAAAAACTCTCATCTAACCTTTACCCCAAACTAGGTGCCCTGTACAGAAACAAAACCTGCCTGAGCCCCTGGTAAGAAAGCAGCTTGTACAACAAATGCTTATGCCGGCTATCGAATACGGAGATGTAGTGTATGCAGCGGCCCCACAAACACACCTCCAGAAACTTACTACATTGTATAACTCATTATGCCGCTTTGTGCTACAATGTAACTACATGACCCACATTGTGACATGTTAAAATAACTAAACTGTGCGTCACTGGAATCTAGACGCACCCTTCACCTTTCTAACCTGGTGTTTAAGAGCTTTTCTGGGAAGCTACCACTCTACCTGAATAGACTGCTTCCCCCAGAAGTTACCTCATCCTATCTCCTCCGATCCAGGACCAGCACCTTACTTGCAATACCACAATACAAAAAGAAAAGTTGCTCGAACCTCATTTTCCTACAGAGCACCACAATTATGGAATAACCTCCCAGACGCCATCAGATTTTCCCCCAGTCTAAAGACACTTAAGAACTCCCTATTACATATCTCGATACAGAATGCACCTGTAAACATGTTACATAGTGACTGTATTTATTTTCTGTTAATATGTATATTTGTGCTGTTATTTTAATATCTTGTATTTTATTACTTTGAATTGTTACAGTTGTTACAGAAATACAATGTTCTTGAAGCCAGGGCATTCTTGAAAACGAGAGAAATCTCAATGTATCCTTCCAGGTAAAATCCTTTATAAATAAATAAATATATAGTGAGGGAAAAAATTATTTGATCCCCTGCTGACTTTGTACATTTTCCCACCGACAAAGAAATGATCAGTCTATGACTTTAATGGCATATTTATTTTAACAGTGAGAGACAAAATAACAGCAAAGGGAAAAAGAACGATAGAGTCAGCGCTTCCTTCAAATGGTGTTTTCTTTTTTTCTTTCTGTGCACCTTTAAAAATAAGCAGAAAACGCTACCATAGTGTAGTAATTCTTCTACACAGCGAAAAAGGACTGAAAGAAATACACTCACATTTTTGTGTGTCTCAATCAGACACTAGATGCTCCAGGCAGCCGGCAATATTAGATGGGAATGCCGGATTTCCCTCAGGATTTGCAGTCTTGCCGCTCCAGTGAAAACTGGACGCCAAACGTTGGTTTAAAAGGTGTTAAAAATACGCGTTTCGCGAGATGCCTCGCTTTTTCAGTAGGTGCCTCCACCTACTGAGGAAGCGAGGCATCTCGCGAAACGCGTATAGGTGTTATATACTATTTTGTTTTATCTATTTTTTAATAAATTGCCTTTTAAACCAACGTTTGGCGTCCAGTTTTCACTGGAGCGGCAAGACTGCAAATCCTGAGGGAAATCCGGCATTCCCATCTAATATTGCCAGCTGCCTGGAGCATCTAGTGTCTGATTGAGACACACAAAAATGTGAGTGTATTTCTTTCAGTCCTTTTTCGCTGTGTAGAGGAATTACAACGCTATGGTAGCGTTTTCTGCTTATTTTTAAATGTGCACAGAAAGAAAAAAAGAAAACACCATTTGAAGGAAGCACTGACTCTATCGTTCTTTTTCCCTTGATCTCCTCTTCACCTGGTGGGTTTGGATATACCACCTTTCGAAAGAGACAGCAGCTGATTCATTCTAAGAACTGTTTATTTGTTTATTTTTCATCACAACAGCATTTATATACAATCAATTTTTGTGAAATCTATTACCAGTGTTTCCACTAGGTGGCGCCACTGAAACAGGCTTTTTTTCCTTTAAAATAACAGCAAAAACATCCAGGGAAATGCATTTCAATAAAGTTCTAAATTGATTTGCCTTTTAATGAGTGAAATAAGTATTTGACCCTTTCGCAAAACTTGACTAAGTACTTGGTGGAAAAACCCTTGTTAGCAATCACAGAGGTCAGACGTTTCTTGGTTTTCACACATCTCAGGAGTAGGGATGAGCTGTTCGGTTCGGACGGTTCGGAGTTCGGGACGAACTTAGCCTGTTCGGTTAGATCGTGAACTCCGAACATTTCCGGGTGTTCGGAGCAAGATCGACCACAAAGCATCACAATGGCCCACAATGCACTTTCCCACTGGCCTGAAGCTCGTAATTGGCTACAGCCTTGCTCCTGACCACAGGTCTGGTGCAAGACAGGTTCAACGGTATGCCAATCATGGCTCAGAGTCCTGATTGGGCAAATTTTGCACAATCATGGGCTCACAGAGCTAAGTCCCGCAGCACACTATATAACGTTTCCACGCATAGCTACAGCACGCATTTGAGAGGAGATTTCATAGGAGATTGTTGTTCTGTGTTGTTACTGCCAGTCTGCCACGCTACTGGGGGGGGTCTGGGGGGTCTCATTTCTACCAAATATCTGGGAATTTAGGTGATGTGTGTCTTGTCACTGTGCCAGCAAGTATTTTGGGGGGTACAAATTTCTTTAAAACATTTGTGAATTGAGGTGATCTTCTGTGTCTTGTCACTGTGCCAGCAAGTATTTTGGGGGTTACAAATTTATTTAAAACTAGGGATGTGCGTTTTGGGTTTCGGAATTTCGGAATTTTCACGAAATTTCCCGATTCGTGTTTTCGGATGCGGCCAAATTTCCGAAAATTTTTAGATCCGAAAATGACAGATCCGAAAAGTTTTCCGAGACGAAACGAAATAGTTTCGGAATTTTCGAATGGACTTGAAATGTGTCAAATCGAAATTTACTGCTTTGAAACGAGGAGAACAGACGTTCCGAAAAAACAAAAATTTCCGAAGTTACAAAAAGTCGATACAAAAAACGAGCAAAGTGACACGAAAATACGAAAAACGGTCGATATTCCGAAAACATGTATAATTCCGAAAAACGAAAATTTCCGAAATTACGAAAAGTCGATACAAAAAATGAGCAAAGTGACACGAAAATACGAAAAACGGTTGATATTCCGAAAACATGTACAATTCCGAAAAACGAAAATTTCAGAAATTACGAAAAGTCGATACAAAAACGAGCAAAGTGACACGAAAATACGAAAAAAGGTCGATATTCCTAAAAAAAATATGTACACGAAAAACGAGTCGAGCCGAACCGAATCGAAACAGAAATCGGTCGAAACGAGCCGAATCGAAAAGTTTAAAAATCCGAAAAATCGAACCGAGTCGAACCGAAAAAAAAATCGGTGCACAAGCCTATTTAAAACATTTGTGAATTGAGGTGATCTTCTGTGTCTTGTCACTGTGCCAGCAAGTATTTTGGGGGTTACAAATTTCTTTAAAACATTTGTGAATTGAGGTGATCTTATGTGCTTCTGTGTCTTGTCACTGCCAGCAAGTATTTTGAGGGTTACAAATTTCTTTAAACATTTGTGAATTGAGGTGATCTGTCTCTTGTCACACAGCCAGTACCACGCAGTATTTTGGGGCTCACTAATTTCTACAATACATTTGGGAATTGAGGTGATCTTCTGTGTCTTGTCACTGCCAGCAAGTATTTTGGGGCTCACTAATTTCTACAAAATATTTGGGAATTGTTATAATCCGTGTGTTCTCACTGGCTGCCACCCATCAAGGGGTCTCACTGATTTATAAGAGGTTTCTGAGATTTGTAATCTGTGGCTTCTCACTGCCACCCATCAAGGGGTCTCACTGATTTATAGGAGGTTTCACTGCCACCCATCAGGGGGTCTCACTGATTTATTGGAGGTTTCACTGCCACCCATTAAGGGGTCTCACTGATTTATAGGAGGTTCACTGCCACCCATCAGGGGGTCTCACTGATTTATAGGAGGTTTCTGAGACTTGTAATCTGTGGCTTCTCACTGCCACCCATCAAGGGGTCTCACTGATTTATAGGAGGTTTCACTGCCACCCATCAAGGGGTCTCACTGATTTAAAAGAGGTTTCTGAGATTTTTAATCTGTGGCTTCTCACTGCCATCCATCAAGGGGTCTCACTGATTTATAGGAGGTTTCACTGCCACCCATCAAGGGGTCTCACTGATTTATAAGAGGTTTCAGAGATTTGTAATCTGTGGCTTCTCACTGCCACCCATCAAGGGGTCTCACTGATTTATAGGAGGTTTCACTGCCACCCATCAAGGGGTCTCACTGATTTATAGGAGGTTTCTGAGACTTGTAATCTGTGGCTTCTCACTGCCACCCATCAAGGGGTCTCACTGATTTATAGGAGGTTTCACTGCCACCCATCAAGGGGTCTCACTGATTTATAAGAGGTTTCTGAGATTTGTAATCTGTGGCTTCTCACTGCCATCCATCAAGGGGTCTCACTGATTTATAGGAGGTTTCACTGCCACCCATCAAGGGGTCTCACTGATTTATACGAGGTTTCACTGCCACCCATCAAGGGGTCTCACTGATTTATAGGAGGTTTCTGAGACTTGTAATCTGTGGCTTCTCACTGCCACCCATCAAGGGGTCTCACTGATTTACAGGAGGTTTCACTGCCACCCATCAAGGGGTCTCACTGATTTCTAAGAGGTTTCGAAGATTTGTAATCTGTGGCTTCTCACTGCCATCCATCAAGGGGTCTCACTGATTTATAAGAGGTTTCACTGCCACCCATCAAGGAGTCTCACTGATTTATAAGAGGTTTCAGAGATTTGTAATCTGTGGCTTCTTACTGCCACCCATCAAGGTGTCTCACTGATTTATAGGAGGTTTCACTGCCACCCATCAAGGGATCTCACTGATTTATAGGAGGTTTCACTGCCACCCATCAAGGGGTCTCACTGATTTATAAGAGGTTTCAGAGATTTGTAATTTGTGTCTTCTCACTGCCACCCATCAGGGGGTCACACTGCATTTTTGGAGGTTTCTGCGAATTGTAATCTGTGTCTTGTCACTTTTGCCAGCTATCAGGGGGTCCTATCAGGGGGTCTCACTGACTTGTAGCAGATTTCTGCGAATCGTAGTTTGTGTCTTGTCACTGGCACCCATCAGGGGGTCTCACTGATTTATAGGAGGTTTCTGGGAATTGTAATCTGTGTCTTGTCACTGGCTGCCAGCTATCAGGGTGTCTCACTGAGTTATACCAGAGTTCTGTAAATCTTTATACCAGAGTTGAATCAGAGTTCTGTATATATTTAATCTATATATCACTCACCATGTCTGAAAGAACAAAAAAGGACAGGCAGACGCTCCCAGACACAGATAAGAGGGCAAGCAGCCCATGTGTCGGGAGGCTGTGCCTCTGGTCATGGTGGACGTGGTGCATCCTCTGCAGGGGCACGCTTGTCCTTTCTAACTGGTGCTGGCCGTCTTAAGCAGCAGCAACATACAGAGGACTTGGTGGATTGACTAACCAGGCCATCCTCATCCTCCGAGTACTCTGCCAGCCAGGCTTGTAGTTCTTTACAGTCCACCTCAGCTGCCAAAACATCTAATGCAGCCTCCATGTACACAGCTACTCCTGCCATAGCCTCGCTATCACACACGGAGGAGTGAGCTGAATTGTTTGACTACAATGACAGTGACATGCTGCTTGAGGATGCGCAGCAAGTACAGTGCTCTGATTCAATCTCTGAGGTTGAGGAAGGGAGTATAATCAACCTAGAGGAAGGGGGTGCCAGTGATGACACACAAATAACTGGCACTCATGTTGCCCCAGCAGCTGCAGCATACTGCCAAGTTGGCTCCAGTGACGAGGAGATAGGGGATGATGATGACAATGATGATGAGGTCACTGACTCCACCTGGGTGCCAGATTGAACTGAGGAATCAAGTGAGGAGGAGGGGGAGAAGGAGGAGGCACAGCAAACACGAGGCACAACATCCTCTGTGATCAACTGTAGCACTAGCCAGTCAAAGGCATCAGATGTCAGAGCTGCTCCGGTGCAGAGCACTTTTGTCTCAAAGAACACATGCAGGAACTCTGTTGTCTGGGAGTTCTTTAAGAAATGTGCAGTAGAGCGCAACGTTGCTATTTGTAATCTATTTCAGATGAGGCTTAAGCGTGGGAAAGATACCGGACACTTGGGTACCACGTGCTTGAGGCGACATATGAACACCTGCCACACATCCCGTTGGCGCAAAACTTTGCGTCGGTCCTCCTCCTCATCATCTGTCTCTACCCCCACTGTATGTCCTGCCATGTCATTGCCTACAACCTCCACCGACAGGGATGATGCTACAGTAATGGATGTACCAGGTCCTTCCTCACAATGTGACATCATCCCAGCAGCTGAAGATTTACGCAGTCAGATTACGTTGCCGCAGCTGCTGCAGCGTAAGAAAAAATATAGTCTCAACCATCCCCAAGCACAGCGTCTAAATGCCAGCTTAGCAAAATTACTCGCATTGCAGCTGCTGCCTTTCCAGCTGGTGGACTCTGCTCCCATCCGTGAATTTGCTGAATGTGCTGTATCACAGTGGCAGGTTCCAAAACGCCATTACTTTTCACGCAAGGCCATTCCAGCACTATACCAGCACGTGGAAGACAATGTTATCCAGTCATTGGGAAAGGCAGTCAGCAACAAGGTGCATGTGACTTTAGACACGTGGTCTAGCAAGCATGGACAGGGTCGTTACATTTCCTTCACGGCACACTGGGTAACTCTGATTGCAGCTGGGAGGGATCCAAGACGGGGCTCTGTGCTGGAGCTTGTTCATCCACCACGCCTCCAGAAAGCTGCTTGTATGAGGTCTGTCTGCTCCACCACCGCCACCTCTCCCTCTTCCTCCTCCTCCTACTCCTTCTCTGTCTCTGGCGAAGTGGCAGTTAAACCGACGCCTGACAGGGTCTACGCAATTGCTCAAGCAAAAAGAAGCCATACTGTGCTTGAGCTGGTTTGTTTAGGGGACAGGAGCCATACCAGGCCAGAAATTCTGGCAGCTCTGCAGGGCCAGGTGCAGAGATGGTTAACACCATGCCAGCTTGAGCTGGGAATGATTGTCTGTGATAATGGCAGCAACCTTCTCTCCGCCCTACGCAAGGATAAATTGACGCATGTACCATGCCTAGCACACGTCCTAAATCTAGTGGTACAGCGTTTCCTAACCAAGTACCCAGGACTGCCATCAATGAGTACCTGTGTGAGTATGGCACAAGGACAGGTTCAGGTCAACTTGGTTTCCCCCCCCCCGCAGTGGCTGATGATCAAGGATGCATGCACTGTACTGTCACCATTTGAGGAGGCAACGAGGATGGTGAGCAGGGTCAGTGCATGCATCAGTGACACAATTCCTTTAGTGTTCCTGCTGGAGCACACTCTGCGGGGAATTATAGATGTGGCTCTAGAGGCAGAGAAGCGGGAGGAAGAGGATTCCTTCCCTAGCTCTCAAGGCCCCAGTCTTTCCGCAGACAGCATTCCAGCGGGTCCTACTCAGATCAGACAGGAGGAGGAGGAGGAATATTTAAGTAGTGGAGCATTGAAGGTGGGGTTTCCTCAAGGGAGGGTTTCGTGTGCCCAGAAACACAAGGGCTAGTGCGTGGCTGGGAGGAGGAAGTGCACGATACGGTCATCCTCATTGACCATGTACACTCGGAAGCTAATGCCACCTCCAACCAATGCCATACGCTGCATGGGCTCCCTAATAATGCAAAGCCTGCTAAAGGACCCCAGGATTCGTGCTATCAAGGAGAGGGATCATTACTGGTTGGCAACCATTCTTGATCCACGATACAAGGGTAAAGTTGCAGAGCTCATCCTGCCCGCACAGAGGGAGCACAGGATGAAAAAACTTGAGGACGCTCTAAAGCGACATTTGTGTAACACCTTTCCAGGCACTGGTAGGTTACCAAGTGATGACACACGTGCTTGTGAGGCTGCAGATGATCAGAGGAATAGTGGTTAAGGCCAGGGCCGCTTGAGTGATGCATTTTTAATTTTTTTTAGTCCACGACGCCCAGGGACGTCAAATGTAGGCACCCATTGCCAGCGTCTTCACCATATGGTGCAGGACTACCTAGGGGCAAGGGCAGACCTGGATACCTTTCCAGCAGATGATCTACTGGCTTACTGGGTGTTGAGATTAGATCACTGGCCAGAACTTAGCCAATATGCTATGCAGCTACTAGGTTGCCCTTCATCTACCGTGCTTTCTGAAAGGATGTTCAGTGCCGCTGGAGGTTTTGTAACAGACAAAAGAGTGCGTCTGTCCTCCGACTCTGTAGACTGGCTGACATTTAAAAAAGAATCAGTCCTGGATCAGCAGCTATCAATCCCCTGATGCTGACATAACGGAATAGATCGGGGATCTCTTCTGCATTCACAAAACCTCCAGCACTGAACTCTTCTGTGGCGGAATGAGTGTTGTCCGCCTGTGGGTGTTCTCCAATCTGCTCCCCCCACTGCGCTTACCGCCGGCCCAATTACTGAGTGACACGGCACTCGGCGTCTCGTGCGACCTGGAGTGACCCTGGGGAGGGGTTGGCGGGTTGTGGAAGGGGACCCCTGAGTGAGACCAGCCCGACCACCAAGTGACACGGCACTCGGCGTCTCGAGCAGCTGGCCTACTGACCTTGTTGGAGAATGGATCGTGTGCGGAACGGCCGTTCGGATGAAGGAATCGGATTTCCTTCGGGTGGGGTTCGGAACTCCTTCGATTATTAATCGGATTTCCGTCGTTCGTATGTAGCGCTCGATGTACCGAAGCGCGGTAGACGTGCCGCGGTTTCGGATCGGAAAACGGGATCGAAGAGTAGCCGATCGTTCGATCTGGTCGAAGCACATCCGATGCACCTCTGTTCTGATCCGGGATACAGACACAGGGTAGTCGGATCGTACCTCGATCGGGGATAACGTACCCTGAAGACCACGCGGGATCTCAGCGGTATGGACGTCAGTAAAGGACACCAGGCGGAGCTGTATGTACTAGATGAACTGGCTTTATTTTTACACTTCACATATATTTATCAACAATCACACAGAGTCAGAACAATGGAAATCCCTGCCCGCCCCCACAAGTCTCATTGGCCCTCGCTGGAAGGAGGCACCCGGGTCCCGATTCGTATTGGCGGTTACGAATCGGGGTGTTGCCGATTCGCAACCGGATGGTCCGAATCGGCCATTTTACGATTCGACCGGATGGTCCGAATCGGCCATTTTCCGATCCGATCGATTCGACCGGATCCACGAGGCGCTGGGAAAATGGCGGCGAGCAAGGCACACAATGGAATTTACACACATTTCACAATACACATACGGGGACACTTTTATTACACCACACAATGAAACCACATCTAAATAAAATAACACACGGAATTCCGCTGGTGCAACGGCACCTAAGAGTCTGGAGGGATCGAACCGTCCCAAAGGACCGCCCCTGGCTGAGGGCGCTGGGCCATTCCGTGACACTCCTCCCCCTTCCCAAAGTCCGACGCACCCGGTTGGACCCCAACGTGTCCTACCGGGGATGTCGGTGCTCCCAGGTCCCCCGGTTCCCGGGCCGACTGCCGCGATAACTCATTAGCATTACCGTTTTGCGACCCGGGCCGGTATTGAATGGTGAAGTTAAAGGGCTGGATAGCCAGGCTCCACCGCAACAGGCGGCCATTTTCCCCGCCACTCGGTTGAGCCACACCAGGGGGTTATGGTCGGTCAACACGGTGAAGGACCGACCGTAGACATAGGGTTGGAGCTTTCGTAGGGCCCAGACCAGGGCCAGGCACTCCTTCTCCACCGCAGCATACCCCACCTCCCGCGGTAAAAGCTTCCTGCTGATGAACGCCACCGGATGATCCCCCCCCGTCGTCCCCCACTTGACTTAGGACAGCTCCCAGTCCGAACATTGAAGCGTCTGTATGGACAAAAAAACGTTTGTTATAGTTGGGAGCTGCCAGTAGGGGAGCTTGGGTCAGGGCGGCCTTCAGTTGTTGGAAGGCCTGTTCACACTCCGGGGACCACAGGACTTGGCGGGGCAGGGATTTCTTCAACAAGTCAGTCAGGGGCTTGGCCAGGTCATTGTAATGGGGCACAAACTTCCTGTAGTACCCCGCGGTGCCCAGGAAGGTGAGGACCTGGGTCTTGGTCACAGGGGTGGGCCAGTCTAGGATGGCTTCTACCTTGGCGGGCTCTGGTCGTTGTATCCCACAACCCACCCGGTGGCCCAGGTACTGCACTTCGGCCATCCCCACCTTGCATTTCTCGGGCTTAAGGGTCAGATTGGCGTCCCTAATCCGGCCCAAGACTGTCCCTACGTGGTAAAGGTGTTCCTCCCAGGTCTGGCTATAGATGGCTATGTCATCAAGGTATGCGCAAGCGAACCCCTGGAGGCCATCGAGGAGGCGATCGATTAACCGCTGGAAGGTAGCAGGGGCGTTCTTCATCCCGAACGGCATGACCCGAAATTGGTACAAACTGAACGGGGTGATGAAAGCCGACTTCGGGGTCGCCTCCTCGGCAAGGGGAATCTGCCAGTACCCCTTGCACAGATCGACCGTGGTGAGAAAATGACCCCGGGCGATCTGATCTAGCAGCTCGTCGACTCGGGGCATGGGATAAGCGTCTGTAATGGTACAGTCGTTTAACCGCCGATAGTCGACGCAGAACCTGGTGGTACCATCCTTCTTGGGAACCAAGACCACGGGCGACGCCCAGGGACTGGCCGATAGTTCAATGACCCCCAGCTCCAACATCTCCCGGATCTCGGCCCGCATGGGTTCGCGGACCGCTTCCGGGAGTCGGTATGCGGGCTGCCGGAGGGGTCTCTGACCGGGGGTGTCCACTTGATGAATGGCCTGATCAGTGTATCCCGGGAGGACCGAGAAAATCCCCCGGTGGTCGTAGAGCAACTGCCGGCCTGCGCCTGCTTTTCGGGCCCTAACTCCTCCCCCAGCTGCACCTGATCTACCCCTGAAGGCTGCTTGGCTATCCCGGGAAGTTCTACTAAAGGGAATGGTTCAGTCTCCTCGGTGGCCGGCGCGCATATGGCGTCCACCGTTTCCGGGCGTTCATGGTAGGCCTTCAGCATGTTAACGTGGAACGTCCGCTGGATTCTGGTGTCTGCGCAGCTGACAACCACATAGGTGGTATCCCCCAGTTGGGTTACCACCCTGTAGGGGCCTTGCCAGGCCGCCTGCAGCTTGTTCTGCCGCTGTGGCTTCAACACCAGAACCTTCTGCCCCACGAGGAACGAGCGGCTGCAAGCAGAGCGGTCGTACCACGTTTTCTGCTGAGCCTGGGCCGTTTCCATGTTCCCTTGTACGATCCCCGCGAGTTCTGCCAAGCGCTCCTGGAGCTTCAAAACATAACTCAGTACAGGAACCCCATCTTCCTCCTGTTCCCCCTCCCACTGAGCCCTAACCAAATCTAGGGGCCCCCTCACCTGGCACCCATATAACAGCTCAAAGGGAGAGTATCCGGTGGATTCCTGAGGAACCTCCCGGTAGGCGAACATTAAGTGGGGTAGATACTTCTCCCAATCCTTCCCTTCGTGCGCGAAGGCCCGGATGAGCTGTTTCAGGGTTCCATTAAACCACTCGCACAGCCCGTTTGTCTGGGGGTGATATGGGGCGCTGTGAAGCGCCTTAACACCACAGAGACGCCAGAGCTGCTGGGTGAGCTCAGCGGTAAACTGGGTACCCTGATCGGACAGGATTTCCTGGGGAAACCCCACCCTCATGAACACCCGTAGGAGAGCGTCCGCTACGGTGTCTGCCTGGATGTTGGCCAGGGCCACAGCCTCAGGGTACCGGGTGGCATAGTCCACTACGGTGAGGATGTACCTCTTACCGGTGGCACTGGGGCGTGGCAAAGGCTCGATGATGTCGACCGCCACCCGGCTAAAGGGCTCCTGAATGATGGGCATGGGTGCAGTGGGGCTTTCGGGTGGTCCCCGGTCTTCCCGGTCTTTTGGCAGACCGGACAGGTGCGTCAGTACTCGCGGGTATCCTCACTGAGGCGGGGCCAAAAGAATGCGCGCGCCAACCGGTGTCGAGTCTTCTTCTGGCCCAGGTGACCAGCCAGGGGAATATCGTGGGCCAGGCGCAGGAGTTCTTGTCTAGGGCCCCGGGGTACTACCATCTGTTTATGCGGAACCTGCTGCTTCTTGGACCCCTCCCTCGCGGTGTACCTGTAGAGAAGCCCATCCTCCCACTCTATGCTATCGGTCCTCTTGCCGACCAGGCCCTGGCCGGCCCGATCCCGGGAGCACTGTAGCGTGGGGTCGGTCTGGGTTTGGTGTCGGAGCGTCTCCGGGGAGCTCCACGGGGAAGGGGGGAGTTGGGATTCATCTGGGTTTGGGAGGTCGGGGAGGTTTTGGTTGGGAGCTCACCTGGGTCCCGAGCGGAGTGCCCCTGCTGTGGCGTTGGCTCTGTTACCGGGTGGTCACTGGAGCGGCCGCATCTGTGGAGTAAGAGGAGACCAGCCATCCCAGGTCGTTGCCGAGAAGAACTTCGGCCGGCAATTGGTCTAACAACCCCACCCTCACCACTTTCTCCCCGGACCCCCAGTCTAGGTGGACACGTGCCGTCCCGAGCCGAAGAACCTTCCCTCCGGCCACCCGCACCGCGACGGTGCTGTGCAATCGATCGTTCTGCTGAATCAAATGGGGTCATACCAGGGTGATAGTAGCCCCGGAGTCCCGGAGCCCCTCAGCGGCTCGCCCGTTTATCCACACCGCCTGACGGTGATGATGGCGGTTGTCGGCCGAGGCGGCTTGCACCGGGTCTGCCTCGTGTAGCCGTTCCCATTCTTCCGGGGAATCCGGCCACGGGGCTTCGGCGTCGTAGCAATGGGCTGACAGCGAGGGTCTGGCGGGGGGACGCGACATGGCCGGTCGGTTGGGGCAGTTCTGTCGGTAGTACCCCTCTTGGTCGCATCCGTAGCAACGGACGTTGGCCAAGGTGTTGGGCCGACTTGTGGGTCGTGCTGCAGGCGACCAAACTGCTGGTGCTGGAGGTGGAGGGGCGGGTAGAGCGGGACGGAAGGGCAGGGATCGCTCACCCCCGGTAACCTTCCGGGTGTCAGCATACTCATCCGCCCAGATAGCTGCTTGCTGCACCGTTTGAGGCTTCTTGTCCGCATCCACTCACGGATGGCTGAGGAGGTGTGCTCAAAGAACTGCTCGAGCAGCAGCAGCTGGGTGATGTCATCCACCGTCTCCGCTTTACTACCCAGGAACCAGGTACGCAGGTCCCGCTGCAACCGGTGAGCCCACTCGACGTGAGTAGTGCCATTGGGCCGGCGGGAGTTTCTGAATTTCGCCCGGCTGGCTTCCGGAGTGACAGCAAACCGGTTCAATAACGCTTGCTTAACATGGGCGTAGTTGGTGGCCTCCTCGTCCGGTACAGTGCGGTAGGCCTCAGCTGCCCGACCGGTCAGTTTGCACGCCAGGATCCTAACCCAGTCAGCGCGGTGTACCTCGTGCACTTGGCACAGGCGTTCAAAGTCCTGGAGGTAACTCTCGATCTCGTCCTCCATCTCCCGGAAGTCCTTGAACGCCTGGAAAGGCACTTTACGGCCGGTGGAACGGTCCGGACGAGGGCTGATGTCCCGTTGGCTCCGCACCTCAGCCAGCCGTAGCTCGTGGTCGCGCTCCTTTTTCCGCTCCTCGCGCTCCTTGTCCCGCTCCTCTTCCTGACGAATCTCCCGAATCACGTTCTGCATGGCAGCTTCCGATGGGGCCGCTCCATAGAGGGCGGCCCGCTGCCGTACCTTTTGGTCGAAAACGCTTTCATCGGCCGCGGCGGGGACAGGTACGGGTGCGATGACAGAAGGTACCACCGTCGGTGCCGCCCCTTGGTCTAGCCTCTGCAGTTCTTCCATCAAAGCGTCCCGGCTTTCGGAGCCCGGGGTGCCTCCCCGATTCTCCAACATGCCACGCAGGACGTCCCGTTTGTAGGCGCTGTACTCGGCCATGGTAAGGGTCTCCTTGGGGTTTGCAGAGAGCTATCCCACCGCTGCCACCAGTGTGGCGGAATGAGTGTTGTCCGCCTGCGGGTGTGCTCCAATCTGCTCCCCCCCACTGCGCTTACCGCCGGCCCGACTACCGAGTGACACGGCACTCGGCGTCTCGTACGACCTGGAGTGACCCTGGGGAGGGGTTGGCGGGCCGTGGAAGGGGACCCCTGAGTGAGACCAGCCGACCACCAAGTGACACGGCACTCGGCGTCTCGAGCAGCTGGCCTACTGACCTTGTTGGAGAATGGATCGTGTGCGGAACGGCCGTTCGGATGAAGGAATCGGATTTCCTTCGGGTGGGGTTCGGAACTCCTTCGATTATTAATCGGATTTCCGTCGTTCGTATGTAGCGCTCGATGTACCGAAGCGCGGTAGACGCGCCGCGGTTTCGGATCGGAAAACGGGATCGAAGAGTAGCCGATCGTTCGATCTGGTCGAAGCACATCCGATGCACCTCTGTTCTGATCCGGGATACAGACACAGGGTAGTCGGATCGTACCTCGATCGGGGATAACGTACCCTGAAGACCACGCGGGATCTCAGCGGTATGGACGTCAGTAAAGGACACCAGGCGGAGCTGTATGTACTAGATGAACTGGCTTTATTTTTACACTTCACATATATTTATCAACAATCACACAGAGTCAGAACAATGGAAATCCCTTCCCGCCCCCACAAGTCTCATTGGCCCTCGCTGGAAGGAGGCACCCGGGTCCCGATTGGTATTGGCGGTTACGAATCGGGGTGTTGCCGATTCGCAACCGGATGGTCCGAATCGGCCATTTTACGATTCGACCGGATGGTCCGAATCGGCCATTTTCCGATCCGATCGATTCGACCGGATCCACGAGGCGCTGGGAAAATGGCGGCGAGCAAGGCACACAATGGAATTTACACACATTTCACAATACACATACGGGGACACTTTTATTACACCACACAATGAAACCACATCTAAATAAAATAACACACGGAATTCCGCTGGTGCAACGGCACCTAAGAGTCTGGAGGGATCGAACCGTCCCAAAGGACCGCCCCTGGCTGAGGGTGCTGGGCCATTCCGTGACATCTTCCACAATACCACAAAAGGGTTACAGTGTGAATGCACTTGCTGCCATGAAAGGCACAATATTTGGCTGCACTGACGCCTGTGCCAGATTTATATCATTTTAATTTTTTGAACCGCATGTTCCTCCCCTGCACTCTTCCACAATACCACGGAGGGGTTACTGTATGATGGCACTTGCTGGCCTGGAACCAAAGGCACAATATTTGGGTGCACTGATGCCTTTACCAGATTCATATCTTTTTAATAAAGGACCGCATGGTCCACCCCTGCACTCCTCCACAATACCACAGAGGGGTTACTGTATATTGGCACTTTCTGGCACCAAAGGCACAATATCTGGGTGCACTGACTCCCATTACCAGATAAAAAACGTTTCAATATAGGACCACATGGTCCACCCCTGCATTCTTCCACAATACCACAGAGGGGTTACTGTATGATTGTACTTGCTGGCCTGGCAGTCTGGCACCAGAGGCACAATATCTGGGTGCACTGACACCCATTACCAGATTCATATCTTTTCAATATAGGACCACATGGTCCACCCCTGCATTCTTCCACAATACCACAGAGGGGTTACTGTATGATAGTATTGCAGGCCTGGCACCAGAAGCACAATATGTGGGTGCACTGCCACTGACGCCTGTATCAGATTCATATCCTCAGAGGGGTTACGGTGTGACGGCACTGTTGGGGACAATACAGGACCAATTTTGAAGCACCTATTGTTACTTTCATCCAAAGCCTGCATAAGTTTCACAATAATTTAGCCAAAAAATCACTAAACTTTTTCTACGTGTCCGAAAATGTCTGCTCTTTTCATACAGACTGCCGTCCCAAGCAGTTGTTTATGGATAGATTAAAGGAAAAGCATTTACCATCATTTGAAACGTATTTTTTTTGTTTTTAAGTGTTTCTATACATCCTAGAAATCCGCCACTTCACGGGCAGGTTATGGGGACCTCCTAGGCACGATATTTGAAGGAATTTTTCGTTTTTATTTTTAACCCTTATTTCATGGAAAACTCACTGTCCCTTTAAAAACTTTTTTTTTACTTTTTGTGCTTGTTTCCTGTCCCCCAGGGCACGACCCGGACCCCCATACACCTTTTATGGCAAATATCTAGCATATATGCCCTCTTGGAGGGCACTCTAAAAACCGAATTTTCAGCCCCATTGACTTGCATTGAGTTCGAGTTCGGGTTTGGATCCGAACATATGGAAAGTTCGGGTTCGGGCCCGAACCGAACTCAAGGGGTGTTCGGCTCATCCCTACTCAGGAGGGATTTTGTCCCACTCATTGCAAATCCTCTCCAAGTCATTAAGGTTTTGAGGCTGACTTTTGGCAACTGGAACCTTCAGTTCCCACCAGGGGCGGACTGGGCCAGGGGGCAGGGTGACAAATGCCCCCCAGCCAGTTTTCAGCTGCTGCGTTTTCTCTCTTTAACCCTTTTGCTGCTGAGGCATTTCAAGCCTCTGTGCTGAGCTCATTTTTACCTGTTTCGCCCATCTTGTTTAAACGTGTTTTGAAGGCTTATTTTAGTATATGACCCAGATATATTATATATCGTTCTTTCCGTCAGACTCGGCAGATTCATAATATGTCATTATTATATATATACGTCATGTCCTGTCTGTATATTATAACAAAAAATGCAATAAAATATGAATTTTCAATAACTTACAACGTGTAAAGTGTTTTTTTTCACATTTTAACATGCGAGCAATTGCGTTTATATTTTGTATGGGGTGCACTTGTTAAAAAAATTAGAAATGGGGTCTCGTTCCATTTTTTGTTTTGGGGAAAATTACGTGATTTTTAACAAACACACCGCATAAAAAAATCGGTAGTGCAGCATCATTGTTCACATTATAATTGAAATGGGAACCATATTGCTGCATTAACAAACCAAAAAAAAAGAAAAAAAAAAAGTTTTTTTTTTATAATTTGTTTTTAAACTTTTTTCATGGTCATGTTTGGTATTGTTGGAACGGTCATGCTCTGGCCGATCCAACAGTACCAAACATTAACCCCTAGCTGCCACGGATTGGGAGATAGGGGGTTCATTGGAACCCCCTATCTCCACCATTGGTGGCAGTTAGGGGTTAACTCCAGGACTGGCGTCATCGTGCTATGCACAATGACGCCAGTCCTCAGGGGGAGTTCCCGGAGGCTTGGCCAACATCCAAGATGTTGGCCAGCTCCGGGAAAGGATCACAAACCGGCGCTTTTCGGCGTCAATTCATGATCCGGCCCCCATGGGGTTAATGCCAGGTACCGTTAGGAAGGGCAGGCTGTGTCCTTCCAAACGGTGCCTGACATTAATCTCAGGCCCCCGGCGATCGGGAGGGAGAGACCGAAGGACCCCCCCCCCTCCCATTCAGGCGCCTCCTCCGCACACGCGGGGGGCCTGAATTAGATGTCATCGCGCCGCCGCGATGACATCTAATTGTGCCGGCGGCGGTTCCGGGTGCTGGGCTAACATCGGGGATGTCAGCCCGCACCGGGGGGCACAGCGATCGGCCGGAATCCAGCCGATCGCTGCCCGCAAAGGGAGGACATGCTCGGCGCATCCTCCGCATGGAACCCTACCTGCGGGTGGACGCGCTGAGCGCGTCCGCCGCAGCGAAAGGGTTAAAATGAGCCCGGCCGGTTGCTACACACCACAGTCAGCCGATCTCATAATCAGGAAGAGGAGGCTGCCAGCCCAGCAGTTCACGTGGGGCCATGCTGGCCCCGCCCATTCCTGCTTCACATCCACCACATGATGCAGAGCCTCCCCTGCTGTGCTAGGAGCGTCCAGCATGTGCAGGGAGGGGAAGAGGAGAAAGCCCAGCCAGGAGACAGACAGCAGGGAATGATTCCAGCCTATGGTAAGTATGTAACAAGTGTGTGTGTGGTGTGTGAGCAGGGGGTGGTTTATGTGTGTGTGTTTGAGAGCAGGGGGCTGTGTGTGTGTTTCAGAGCAGGGGGCTGTGTGTGTGTGTGATTGAGAGCAGGGTGTGTGTGTATGTGTTTGAGAGCAGGGGGCTGTGTGTGTGTGTTTGAGAGTAGGGATGAGCTGTTCGGGTTCGGACGGTTTGGAGTTCGGCCCGAACTTTGGCAGTTCGAAAGTTCACGAACTTCGAACTTTTTGGGTGTGTTCGGTTCAAGTTCGAAAAAAAAAAAAGAAATTTTGAAAAAAGTATAGAAAATGCTTAAAAAAATACTAAAAAATCTAGAAATAAAGAGACTCTTTACTGCAGAATATTATAAGCAACGGTTTATTAGATATTGAATTAAAAACTAATGTATACGTGGAAAGATTCTCAACTCTAAATGACCTCTGTTCACAAACGTTCATAACACCAGGTGTTTTTAGTCTGGTAATCAATTTGATACATTTCACACTATACTGAGGTACTGAGGGGGTGGGGTGGTGTCTGCTTTTGATTGAGGTTTGAGAATTAATTTCCCTCCTAAATCTTCTTAATATGCTGCATTTAACTGGTGTTTGAAAAAAATTCAAAATAACATCTAAAGCAATGTTATTTTTTACCTCGGGATTAAACATTCACAGGGTTATTCAGAGAGCGGTGAAAAGCAGGAGAATAACTGGAGAAGTGAAACTTCTAGGTCAAAATAGCCAAACCAGAAAACTTCTCCCATTGAACTCACTTTCCAAATTGGCTATTTGGTCTAGATTGTTCTCTTCTCTTGCCAGTTCTCCTGACTTTCACCTCTCTCTCAGGGTTGTTCAGAGAAAGGTGAAAACCAGGAGAATGGCAGGTGTCACGGAATGGCCCAGCACCCTCAGCCAGGGGCGGTTCATGGTGGCAGTGAGACCCATGGACACTTAGGTGCTGTGGGACCCACGGAGTTTTGAAGTACTTTTATTTAGATGTGGTTATGTGTGGTGTAGTAAAGTGTCCCCGTTGGTTATTGTGAAATGTGTTCCCTTTGTCTGCCTTGCCCGCCGCCATTTTCCGATCGCCTCGTGGTTGCGATCAGATTATTCGAATCGGAAAATGGCCGATTCAGACCATTCGGTCGAATCGTAAAATGGCCGATTCGGACCATCCGGTCCGAATCGGCGACTCCCCGATCCATGACGGCCAATGGGTAGTGTGAGGGCGGGCAGGGATTCCCATTGTATTCATAATTTGTGTAAAGTTGATAAATGTAGGTGCTGTGAATAATAAAGCCAGATTTACCAGTGCATCCAGCCTCGTCTGATGTCTTTTATTCTCCGCCGCATCCGTTTGTCTGAGTATCCCCCGCGGTCCCAGGGTGTGGTGTTTAGCCTAAGAACCGAACAGACTAAAGATCCGAACCGAACGCCCCTGTGCCTGCATCCTGCATCAGGACAGAGGTGAAGCGTACGGCCGACGGACTTAAGCAGAACCGACCGAGGTGAGATCCGAACCGAAGGCGCGGACCGCGTACCGCGCTTCGGTATACTCAGGTATTGGCGATCCGATCCGAAGATTCACCCGGTCCCGTAGATCCGAACCTTCATAGATAAGATCCGAAAAGTCCTCCGCTGGAAGATGCGAATATTCCTCCACTTAAGATCCGAATATTCCTCCGCGGCAGATCCGATCTCCACAGACGTCCCACACCCACAAGGTCAGTGAACCAGCTGCTCGAGACGCTGAGTACCGTGGTGCTCAGTGGTCGGGCTGGTTCTACGCAGGGGTCCTCTCCTCTGCCCGCTAACCCTTCCCCAGGGTCACTCCAGGCCGCACGAGACGCTGGGTGCCGCGTCACTCGGTAGTCGGGCCAGCGGTAAGCGCCGGGGGCACGCAGATAGAGCACACCCGCAGACGGACAACATCCCATTCCGTCATACTGGTGGCAGCGGTGGGATCGCTCTCTGCAGGCCCCTAGGAGACCTACGCCATGGCGGTGTACACCCACTACAACAGGGACATCCTGCGTGGGATGTTGGAGAACCGGGGAGGAACGCCGGGTAACAAGAAGAGGAAAACCTTAATTAAAGAGCTGACCAGGATGGATCAGGACAGGGTGACGACACCCGTCCACAGCCCTGTCCGCGTAGAGGTGGAGGAAGAAGCTTGCCTCAGAGAGGTGCGGCTTCGGATTGCCCTACTCGGAGATGCCCCAGCGGAGGCGGACGTACACGAAGTGATTCGGGGAGTCTACCGGGAAGTGGAGCAAGAAAAGGACCGTCAGCACGAGCTGCGGTTGGCAGCGCTCCGCGGAGCAGAGACTGAGCATTTTACCCCCGAACCCTACCCCGTGGAACCCTGGGTCGAGGCTTACAGCTCGACTGGAGCTTCACCCTGGGAATCTGCAAACCCCAGTGATTACCCTTTCAGGACTTACAGCTCGCCTGGAGCCTGTATTGGGGACATCACACATCCCAGCGACCCTCGGAGGGAGACTTACAGCTCGCCTGGAGCTGCATCTGAGGACGCCACATTCCCCGTCGAGGAGCGGTGCTCCTGTGCCGGCACCCTCGCTGACATGGAGATCGAGTTTTCGAGAAGGCTGCAGGAGAGCCCGGAACGGTACTACGGGTCCGCAGTAGAGCCCACTGAATTTGAGTGGCGGGACGAGGTACGTCAAGAACTATGGTATGAGGCGCTATGCCATGAGAGGGACTGCCACGGGGCTGATGTCCCTTCGAGCGCCGTCATCTTCCAGGTGCAGTTCAATGCCAGAGCTGTACTCCTGAGGGGTCGACCCCCGGACGAGTGGGAGGTCGAGCTCCGAAGCCTGGTGCGGCAAGAGGTGGCCTTGGACGCCGCGTACCGCACATTCCGGTGGTTGGCAGGTTCCCTGACACCACGCACCCTCGATGGCACCGCAGGTCGACATTACGGCGGCATGGGGCTGCTCTATGCCGGGATGGTCGACGACCCTGGATTTGGGGAGGAGTCGGAGGATCGGTTTGAGGAGATTCTGGAGCGGTGGGAAGAGGAAATCCCGTATGAGAGTCGGGATGTTAGTCCAGAGGAGTTGGAGTTCCTGGTGGAGCGGGAGTGGGAGCTCGAGATGGCCTACCGGAGACTGTTGGACGGCGCTCCGCAGTCGGATCTGAGTTCCCCGTGCTGGGACGGGTCGGCGGAAGAAGTCGACAGCCCCCAGGTCTGGGAATTATGGGAGGCCGAGGTGGTCCCATGGGTACTATTTTATAAAAATTAAAATATTGCCGTATTTTTTCATGGAATGCGTGAAAATGGTCATACGATGTGCATTTTTGTACGTGATTTTTTATAGATCCAAACCAGGAAACTTTGGGTGTCTGGACGTTATGTTGGCCGGACATGAGCAGGGTCTGACGTCTCCACATCACGCACACACACCACTAGTGGACACAGCGCACTCTGTACGTCCGTACTAGCGGTTCTGCGTTCTCGAAAAAAATGTGTTCATTTTCCACTTGCGTTGCGCAGCCGGACTTTCGTGCGACCGTACTTCGTATATTGGCCATCATTGCCCGTCATTTGCTGCTAGTGCGGCCGTGATTAAGTGCGCCTAAGCGCACGTTAAAAATTCACTAGTCTGACCCTAGCCTAAATGGGAGAATTTTTCTGGTTTGGCTATTTTGACCTAGAATTTTCCATTCTCCAGTCATTCTTATATCTACGCTGTCCTCCAATCCTAAACGGCTCTGGTCCACCTTCAACACCCTCCTCCACCCACCTGCACCTCCCCCCTCAGCTGCCTTCAGCGCTCAAGACCTGGCAGACTACTTCCTCAGTAAAACTCTAACTATCAGAAGCAACATCCCAACACAAGATAGTTATCTGCCACCTCCACTCCCACAGGTCCCCTCTGCCACCCTCTGCCGCTTCCTCTCAACCACTGAGGAGGAAGTCAATTCCTTATTGTCCTCCTCACATCTCACCACGTGCCCGCTCGACCCCATTCCCTCACATCTAATTCCTCCCCTCTCCTCCTCCCTCACCCCTGCTCTCACACACATCTTCAACCTATCTCTCTCCACTGGCTCCTTTCCATCCGCCTTCAAACACGCGCTAGTTACCCCTTTACTAAAGAAACCATCCCTAGACACCAACTCTCCATCCAACTACCGCCCTGTATCCCTGCTTCCCTTCACATCAAAGCTCTTAGAAAAACTAGTCTTCAACCGCCTCTCCTCTTCCTGTCCTCCAATTCCCTACTTGACCCCCTGCAATCTGGCTTCCGTCCGCTACACTCAACTGAAACTGCCCTCACCAAAGTCACCAACGACCTCCTAACTGCTAAAAAACACGGCCACTATTCTATTCTCATCCTGCTTGACCTCTCGGCTGCTTTTGACACTGTTGACCACCCCCTCCTTCTACAGACCCTCAACTCTCTGGGTCTCGGTGACACTGCACTTGCTTGGGTTGACTCCTATTTATCCAACAGGTCCTTCTGTGTGTCCTTTGCTGGTAACTCCTCCTCTTCATTGCCTCTATCTGTTGGTGTACCTCAAGGCTCTGTCCTTGGTCCTCTGCTCTTTTCCATCTACACCTTCTCCCTGGGCAAAATCATCAACAGCTTTGGCTTTAATTACCACCTCTACGCTGATGACACTCAGATCTACCTCTCTACCCCTGATCTCTCTCCCCCTGTCCTTTCAAAAGTCAGTGACTGTTTATCTGGCATCTCCTCCTGGATGGCCTCCCACCACCTAAAGATCAACATGTCAAAGACTGAGCTCCTACTTATTCCTCCCTCTAATGCCTCCCCACCTCCTGACTTCTCTATCACGGTGGAGGGTATCACCATCTCCCCATCAAACCAAGTTCGCTGTCTTGGAGTTACACTGGACTCTGCTCTTTCCTTCATCCCTCACATCAAGTCTATTTCCTCCTCCTGCCGATACCAACTGCGTAATATTTCCAGAATTCGGCCATTTCTTACCGCTGTCACCACAAAACAACTCATACACGCCCTGGTAATCTCCCGACTCGACTATTGCAATAATCTCTTATCTGGCCTCCCTCTGTCCCGCCTCTCCCCCCTACAATCCATCCTGAACGCCTCCGCCAGGCTAATTCACCTCACCCGCCGCTCTGTCTCTGCCGCTCCCCTCTGCGAGTCCCTTCACTGGCTCCCCATCCACTGCAGAATTAAGTTCAAAATCCTTATCCTTACCTACAAAACCCTCACTAACTCAGCGCCCCACTACCTGTCCTCACTAATCACCAAATACACCCCAGCCCGCTCCCTAAGGTCAAACAGTGACCTGCGCCTAGCTTCTCCCCGCATCACCTCTTCCCATGATAGACTGCAGGATTTCTCACGCGCAGCCCCCACTCTCTGGAACGCTCTCCCTCGTGCTGTCAGACTTTCCCCTAACTTCTCTTCCTTCAAACGCTCCCTGAAAACATTCCTATTTAGGGAAGCCTACCACCCAACTCACTGACGCAACCATCAATCACTCTCACCTTACAGTCCTCTCCTCCTGTTTCCAACCCCAACCCTCCTAGATTGTGAGTTCCTACGGGAATAGGGCCCTCATCTCCTCCTGTACTGTTTGTCAAATGTTGTTCAATGTATTGTAACCCTGTCTGTACTGTGCTTATTGTACAGCGCTGCGGAATATGCTGGCGCTTTATAAATAAATAATAATAATAATAATAATAATTCTCCTGCTCTTCACCTCTCTCTGAATAACCCTGACAGGGTTATTCAGAGAAAGGTGAAACTCAGGAGAATGACTGAAGAGAAAATTCTAGGTCAAAATAGCCAAACCAGAAAAATTCTCCCATTTATCTCACTTTCCAAATCGGCTATTTGGTCTAGAATTTTCCATTCTCCAGTCATTCTCCTGCTTTTCACCGCCAAAAAATCTGTAAACTTTTTCTTCGTGTCCAAAAATGTCTCCTCTTTTCATACAGACTGCCGCCCCAAGCAGTTGTTTATGGATAGATTAAAGGAAAAGCATTTACCGTCATTTGAAATGTCATTTTTTTGTTTTTTTACATATTTCTATACATCCTAGAATTCCGCCACTTCACGGGCAGGTTATGGGGACCTCCTAAGCTCGATATTTGAAGGAATTTATCGTTTTTGTTTTTAACCCTTATTTCATGGAAAACTCACTGTCCCTTTAAAAACTTTTTTTTTTTACTTTTTGTCCTTGTTTCCTGTCCCCAGGGCACTACCCGGACCCCCATACACCTTTTATGGCAAATATCTAGCATATATGCCCTCTTGGAGGGCACTCTAAAAACCGAATTTTCAGCCCCATTGACTTGTATTGAGTTCGAGTTCGGGTTCGGATACGAACATTTGGAAAGTTCGGGTTCGGCTCCGAACCGAACTCAGGGAGTGCTCGGCTCATCCCTATTTGAGAGCAGGGGTGGTGTGTGTGTGCGTGTGTGAGAGCAGGGGGCTGTGCGTGTTTGAGAGCAGGAGGCTGTGTGTGTGTGTGTTTGAGAGCAGGGGCTGTGTGTTTGAGAGCAGGGGGCTGTGTGTGTGTTTGAGAGCAGGGGCTGTGTGTGTGTGTTTCAGAGCAGGGTGTGTGTGTGTGTGTGTGTGTGTGTGTTTGAGAGCAGGGGGCTGTGTGTGTGTGTTTGAGAGCAGGGGCTGTGTGTGTGTGTTTGAGAGCAGGGGGTGGTGTGTGTGAGCAGGGGGTGGTGTGTGTGAGCAGGGATGGTGCGTGTGAGCAGGGATGGTGCGTGTGAGCAGGGATGGTGCATGTGAGCAGGGATGGTGCGTGTGAGTGAGCAAGGTTTGCGTGTTTGTGTGAGCTTGGGTGGTACGAGTGTGTGTGTGAGCTTGGGGTGGTGCGTTTGTGTGTGAGCAGGGGGTTGTGCATTTGTGTGTGTAAGCAGGCGGTGGTGTGTGTGAGCAGGGGGTGGTGCGTGTGAGAGCAGGTGGTGGTGCGTGTGTGTGTAAACGTAATGGGGCTGATATAACTGGGGAGAAATTAAATTAATGGGGGGCTGTGGAACTCTGATACTTTCATACACAATGCACAATACTGTGAGTGTTGTTGTTGTGCAGCTCTGTGATACGCTGATACACAATGAACATTACTGTGAGTGTTGTTGCTGTGGAGCTCTGTGATACAGTAATGTGCGGTGTGTATGAATGTATCACAGAGCTCCACAGCAATAAAGCTCACAGTAATCTGCGGTGTGTATGAGCGTATCACAGAGCTCCACAGCAATAAAACTCACAGTAATGTGCGGTGTGTATGAGTGTGAGTTTTATTGCTACCTACCTGGTGTGTAGAGAATATATGTGTGTAAATGCTAGGGATGAGCCGAACACCCCCGAGTTCGGTTCGCATTTGAACTCGAACTTTTAAAAAGTTCGAATTCAAACTCAATACAAGTCAATGGGACTCAAAATTAGATTTTTAGCGTGCCCTCCAAGAGAGCAAAAAAACGTTTTTAACCACTTCGCTGCGGTGGACGTGCTTAGTGCGCTCAGCACGTCCAACCGCAGGTAGCGTTCCATGCGGTGGATGCGCTGAGCGCGTCCTCTCTTTGGGGCCAGCGTTCGGCCAGGTTCCGGCCGATTGCTGGCCCCCCCGGTGCGGGCTGACATCCTCGATGTCAGCCCAGCACCCGGAACCGCCACCGGAGTAATTAGGTGTCATCGCGGGGGCGCGATGACACCTAATTCAGGCGCCCCCCCGCATGTGCGGAGGAGGCGCCTGAAAGGGAGGGGGGAGGTCCTTCGGACCTCTCTCCCTCGCGATCGGCGGCGTGCAGGGGGTTAACCCAGGCACCGTTTGGAAGGGCACAGCCTGCCCTTCCAAACGGTACCTGGCATTAACCCCATGGGGGCCGGATCACGAATCGGCACCGAAAAGCGCCGGTTCGTGATCCTTTCCCGGAGCTGGCCGACATCTTGGATGTTGGCCAAGCTTCCAGGAATGCCCCCTGAGGCCTGGCGTCATCGTGCATAGCACGATGACGCCAGTCCTGGAGTTAACCCCTAACTGCCACCAATGGTGGAGATAGGGGGTTCCAATGAACCCCCTATCTCCCAATCCGTGGCAGTTAGGGGTTAATGTTTGGTATTGTTGGATCGGCCAGAGCATGGCCGTTCCAACAATACCAAACATGAGTATAAAAAGAGTTTAAAAAAAAATATTTTTTAAACAAATTATAAAAAAAAATAAGTTTTTTTTTCTTTTTTTTAGTTTGTTAATGCAGCAATATTGTTCCCATTTCAATTATAATGTGAACAATGATGCTGCACTAACGATTTTTGTATGCAGTGCGTTTGTTAAAAATCGCATAATTTTCCCCAAAAAAAAATGTAATGAGTCCCCATCTCTAATTTTTTTAACAAGCGCTCCCCATACAAAATATAACCGCAATTGCTCGCATCTTAAAATGTGAAAAAAAACCACTTTACACATTGTAAATTATTGAAAATTCATATTTTATTGCATTTTTTGTTATAATATACAGACAGGTCATGACGTATACATATAATAATGACATATTATGAATCTGCCGAGTCTGACGGAAAGAACGATATATAATATGTCTGGGTCATATACTAAAATAAGCCTTCAAAACGCATTTAAACATGATGAGCAAAATCGGTAAAAATGAGCTCAGCACAGAGGCGGGAAAAGCCTCAGCAGCGAAAGGGTTAAAGAGACCGTTTTAAAAAACGTTTTTAAAAGTTTTCCATGAAATAAGGGTTAAAAATAAAAACAAAAAATTCCTTCAAATATCGTGCCTAGGAGGTCCCCAACCCATAACCTGCATGTGAAGTGGCGGGTTTGTAGGATGTATAGAAACATTTAAAAACAATGTCCGGGTCCGGGTAGTGCCCTGGGGGACAGGAAACAAGGACAAAAAGTTTTAAAAAATAAGTTTTTAACCCCTTCACTGCTCAGTTACTCCCGCTGTATGCTGAGGAGGACGTGTTCCACACGTCATCAGCTTTGCGGGACCCCCGGCCGAGATACTCACCTCTCTGTCTGGGGTCCCGCGGCGTTCTGACTTTATCGTCCTCAGACGCTGAAGTCAAGCTCCTTCCGACGTAAATAACGTCATTGCGCCAGGCGCAATGACGTCATTTACAGGCGACCCCCCCGGCCAGGGCCGGTGCAAGCATTTTTATCTAGTCAGGCGAAGGTGCATTTTGGTGCCCCTCCATTCGTGTCATGTCAAGCCAATCAGGATAGAGGTGCCATGATAATCTCTATATATACACACACTAGGGTTGCTCATATAAGTATATTTGCCCCCAGCTCATATGGGTATATTTGCCCCCAGATCACATGTGGATATATTTGCCCCAGATCACATGTGGATATATTTGCCCCAGATCTCATGTGGATATATTTGCCCCCAGATCACATGTAGATATATTTGAACCCAGATTACATGGGTATATATTGCCCCAGCTCATATAGAGATATTTGCCCCAGCTCATATGGAAATATTTTCCCCCAGCTCATATGGGTATATTTGCCCCCAGATCAAATGTGGATATATTTGCCCCCAACTCAGGGATATATTTGCCCACAACTCATGGATATATTTGCCCCCAGCTCATGGATATATATTTGCCCCCAGCTCATGGATATATTTGCCCCCAGCTCATGGATATATATATATTTGCCCCCAACTCAGGGATATATTTGCCCACAACTCATGGATATATTTGCCCCCAGCTCATGGATATATATTTGCCCCCAGCTCATGGATATATTTGCCCCCAGATCACATGTGGATATATTTGCCCCCAACTCATGGATATATTTGCCCCCAGCTCATGGATATATATATATTTGCCCCCAACTCATGGATATATTTGCCCCCAGATCACAAGTGGATATATTTGCCCCCAGATCACATGTGGATATATTTCCCCCCAGCTCATGGATATATTTGCCCCCAGCTCATGGATATATATATATATTTGCCCTCAACTCATGGATATATTTGCCCCCTTTTGGCACCGAAGTGCGGCCTAGCTCTGGTGGGGGCCACCATCTTGGATGGTGGCTCCACCCCCGGGTCCCCCCTCACTGCCTGACATCCTCACGCATAGCGAGATGACGTCAGATAGCCGGGGAACCCTAGCTGCCCAGAATCCCCTGGTGGAGATAGGGGGTTCATTTGAACCCCGATATCTCCAGAACCGTGGCAGCTAGCGGGTCATGGAGGGTGTCAATCGAAAGGCCTGAGACATGACCAGGTATAAAGTAGAAAAATAAAAAAACATGTATTTTTTTGTGTGCTATTTTTATTAATGCAGCAATATTGTTCACATTTCAATTATAATGTGAACAATGATGCTGCACTAATGATTTTTTTCTATGGTGTGCGTTTGCTAAAAAATCACACAATTCCCCCCCAAAAATTTAATAAGTCCCCATTACTAATTTTTGTACAAGCGCACCCCATAGAAAATATAACCGCAAATGTTCATGTGATAAAAGGTGAAAAAAAACACTTTACACGCTGCAGATGATTAAAAATTCAAGTTTTATTGCATTTTTTGTTATAATATACAGGCAGAACATGACGTATACATATAAAAATGATATATTACGAATCTGCCGAGTCTGCCGGAAAGACCGATATATAATTTGTCTGGGTCGTATAATAAAATGTGGCTTCAAATTGCGTTTAAACATGAAAAGCGAAAGCGGTAAAAATTAGCTCAGCACACAGCGGTGAAATGCCTCAGCAGTGAAAGGGTTAAAGGAACAGTGAGTTTTCCATAAAATAAGGGTTAAAAATAAAAACTAAAAATTCCTTCAAATATCGTGCCTAGGAGGTCCCCATAACCTGCCCGTGAAGTGGCGGATTTGTAGGATGTATGGAAACATCGCCATCACAGCACAGACCCACACACGACACCTGGCACCTCCAGTCTGCATACAATGTATCAAATTCATGAGACGGACTAATTAGAAGCACATGTTATTTCCAAACACTAATTAAACACCTGTTGTTTACGCCGTTTGAGAGCACAGGTCAATTAGAGGTGAGAATCTTTGCACGTAGACGCTATTTTTTTATTTAATATCTAATAAACCGTTGCTTATAATATTCTGCAGTAAAGAGTCTCTTTATTTCTAGATTTTTTGGTATTTTTTAAGCATTTTTTTTATACTTTTTTCACAATTTTGTTTTTTTCGAACTTGAACCGAACACGCCAAAAAGTTCTAAATTCGCGAACTTGCGAACGGCCAAAGTTCGAATCGAACTCCGAACTGATCGAACTGAACAGCTCATCCCTAGTAAATGCATGTATTTGTCTTTAAACAGGCTGCTGTGTGTAAAATTCTGCTCCTGTGTCCTTGTTGCAGCCCAGCTTGGCCCCCTTGCCCTGCACCCAAAGGGCTGGTATTGCTCCTAGAATCGCCATGGTATCTGCTGCCTGCACTCCACAAAGTAAGAATGACAGCGGGCGTCTTGGCAGCATCGTGAGGTACAGGTACGAAACTAAATATTTGTGCATGGCAGCAAGAGGTTAAAGGGGCACTCAAATTCTACCCTCTTTTCCCACTTTAACCTGTTTGCTGTTGATGACGTGCTGAGCGCATCCTTTGGTTTCAGGTTTGTGTGTAGAGGATGTACTTTGCATCTCGTTGAAGTGATGTGGTACGCTCATACACACCGCACATTACACTATCACAGAGCTACACAGCAGTAAGAAATATATGAGTGCATAATATAGAAGTATATGAGTGCATAACAACTAACCAGAATAATAAAAGCCACTTTAATCTTTTTGTAGGAGTGGGGGGCCTTTAACTGCATGTCCTGGTCACCATGCAGGGATGTCCCAAAAGCTCACAATCAAGTAAGCCCCCTGCTTTACCCGTGAAGGGGTAGCCCCATAGGGTTACTGCACCACGGGCCTATGGCTTGTGCTTGTCCCCTGGGCCAAAAGGTGCCAGTCAGCCCCTGGCTCCCACCACAGAATTTTTATGCAATTACGGTCTGGAAACTTGCTAGGCCACTCCGGGACCTTATTGTGCTTCTTCTTGAGTCACTTCTTTGTTGCCTTTGCTGTGTATTTTGGGTCATTGTCATGCTGGAATACCAATCCACAACCCAGTTTCAATGCCCTGGCTGAGGGAAAAAGGTTCTCACCCAAGATTTGACAGTACATGGCCCGTCCATCGTCCCTTTGATGCAGGGAAGTTATCCTGTCCCCTTAGCAGAAAAACACCCCCAAAGCCTTCAGTTTCCATCTCCAAGTTTGACTGTGGAGATGGTGTTCTTGGGGTTAGACACGTGCATTAGTTTTAGTACTAAAACGATTTAGTCCGAATTTTGGGATAATTTAGTTTTCGTATTACTCAAGAGATATGAAACTGCTCAGTCCAAAAAACGAAAGAAACTAAATGAAAATGCATTACATTTTAGTTTCAGTCCTTTTTGTAATATTGCATTGATTTGAAGGAGACCAGCAATGAGGAGCGTAACATCGCAAAGTTACAGAAAAAGTTTGTATGTGTAATCCTTCCTGACCCCTACCCGAAAATCTGACAGTGAGAGCTCCAGAATACTCACTCGCAGCGCAGACAGTGAGCACAGGAGAGGAAACCTTTACTTAACCCTTGCATGTCTATGAGACAGACGAGATGATAAAAGCAGCTGGAGAGGGAAAACATTCAAATAAATCACACTGAAAGCTAATGACAGATTAGGGCTGGATAGTAAAAACCCCTTTATAACAAGCAGTGCTGGGAGAACAGAGGGACTTATAAAACGTGTTATCTCCCCTCCTGCTCTACATAATAGGGGCTTAGGTCTGATAAATTTTATATTATCCAGGAGCACTATCCCACTTTCCTCATCTGCAATACACATTTTATATAAAGTCCCTCTCCTCTCCCAGTGCTGCTTGTTATAAAGGGTTTTTTACGTCTGATACATTTAGTATCCTGCTCTCACAGTTACTCTGTCATTATGAGCCTTCAGTGTGATTTATTTGAATGTTTTCCCTGGATTTAAAGTGCTGTATTTTATAAAATAAAAACAAATTTGCGCCAGTCATCTCTTCTCTGAGCTTTCAGACCCATTTACGTTAATATTTTCCCTCTCCCCTTCTTTTATAATCCTGTCTGTCTCTCCCACAGAGATACAAAGTTTAAGTAGAAGTTCCCTCTCCTGTGCTGGATAAGCAATGCATTCCGAAGTTCTGCACCCTCCACATGCCAATGCAGTAGGATGTTCTATACAGAGAGGGAGATTAATTTAATACATGAGAATGTTCTATGCATTATACAGAGAGGGGTATTAATGCAGGAGGATGTTATATACGTTATACAGAGAGGGGTATAAGCAGCCGATCTCAGCCCTCTGAGGAGCCACTGCAATAGTAATTGTATCCGCTGGTTTTCGGATGAATGAAATTAGTTTTCAAACTAAAGAACTGAAAACGAATTTCTTTAGCCACTAAATAAATTGTGTTTTAGGACTAATCCATTAGTTCAAAATGAAATTTTGTGCTGTGCACATGACTACTTGGGGTCATAGGCAGCATTCCTCCTCCTCCAAACAGAGCAAATTGAGTTGGTTTATTGGAAAACTACAGACGGGCCTGTACATGTGCTTTTTTGAGCAGGGGGACCATGCGTGCGCTGCAGAATTTCAGTCCTTCACAGCGTAGTGTGTTAGCAATTGTTTTCTTGGTGACTATTGTTTCAGCTGCCTTGAGATCATTGACAAGATTCTCTCAGGTAGTTCTGGCTGGGATGATTCCTCACTGTTCTCATGATCATGAAACTCCACGAGATGAGATCTTGCATGGAGCCGCAGACCGAGGGAGATTGCTAATTATCGCACTAACTCTTGTCACCTTCTCACCCAGCTGCTTGGCGTTGTTCTTGTAGCCCATTCTAGCATAGAAACGGTTTATGAAATATTTAATAAAAAAAACGAGAATATTTTTTTACATTGAAACCTATAGGCTTCTCCTGTTTAAACCTGGCGAACTGAATCACCGAAAATCAGGGCTTTTCACTGACATAAAATTTCACCCAAAAATCCAGAAAAATGCCAAAATATCTTTATTGCTGCAAGTGAAAAAGATCAACGGTTTAAGAAATCCTATAAGTTTCAATGTTAAAAAAATCCCAGTTTTTATTACTTTGAAATCATTTTGTTCCATTTTTGTTTTTCGTTTTGGAACATTTTGCTCCATTTTGGGTAATTTTCGCACGCATCCATCAACAGCGACGGACACAAACTGCTTTATTATTATAGACTAGGTGGAAAGCCTGCCCAGAGGGCAGGCTATTGTTGTTGTCAGCAGCTCAGAATTCATGTCCACATATTTGTTTTCAATGTCCTATCCAAGAGTATCTCTCTATATAAATGCGTTTGTAATGCGTCTGTCGCCGTCCCATCTGCAACAGGAGGGCCAACTGAGCAGCTCTGATGGGTGCGCACACAGCTGACAGAGCAGGTTCCTCTTCCCTCTTAAATTGTAAGCTCACGGGAACAGGACCCTCAGATTGTAAACTCACGGGAACAGGACCCTCTGGGCTCCGGGAGGAAGATGAGCAGGAACTGGAGGCTGATGGAGGGAGCCGGTGAGGGGCCAAATAGACAGCCCCAGGGGGAGACTCAGGGCAGGGGGGATCCGTGAGGGACAAAAAAATCTGATCCATTGGAGAGGCGGTGTGTGTCTCTCCAATGGATTGGATTTTTTTTTGTCCCTTTCACACGTTGGCTGTGCACTTGCCGTTGGATGTGCGCACGTAGACAGCAGTACGCGGTTTGCGCGCGCATGTGCAGACGGCAGCATTGCAACGTCGATGGAGGGAGCCGGTGAGGGGCCGAATAGACAGTAGGGTTGCCACCTTTTCTTCAAGCCAAACCCGAACATTCTAGTGTTGGGCTTGGGCGGCCATTTTTTTGTAGCATATTTATTATGTGTATATTTACTTTACGCGTATATATAATGGCACGTGGTATGCATGGCAAGTCAGGCTGGTATTTAGGCACACTGGTATTATGACACACTGGTATTATGCATGGCAGACTGGTATTATGGCTGGTAGACGGGTATTGTGCATGGCAGACTGGTCTTGTGCATGGTAGACTGGTAACATGGCTGGTAGACTGGTAATATGGCTGGCAGACTGGTATTGTGCATGGCAGACTGGTATTGTGCATGGCAGACTAGTAATATGGCTGGCAGACTGGTATTGTGCTTTGCAGACTGGTATTGTGCATGGCAGACTGGTATTGTGCATGGCAGACTGGTAATATGGCTGGCAGACTGGTAATGTGCATTTCAGACTGGTAATGTGTATGGCAGACTGGTAACATGGCTGGCAGACTGGTATTGTGCATGGCAGACTGGTAACATTGCTGGCAGACTGGTATTGTGCATGGCAGACTGGTAATATGACTGGCAGACTGGTATTGTGCATGGCAGACTGGTATTGTTCATGGCATACTGGTATTGTGCATGGCAGACTGGTAATGTGCATGGCAGACTGGTATTGTGCATGGCAGACTGGTAATGTACATGGCAGACTGGTAATATGGCTGGCAGATCGGAGGAGACAACAGAGACAGGGCGGCTCTCACTCTCTCCCTCCCTGTGTGACTGGTGAGGTGGGAGTGAGCTTACCCCTCCCGGCGGGCACAGAGTTAGCGACGTGAGGAGAAGAAGCGATCCACTGCTTCACCCTGCGGCGCTGCTGGCGGTCTCCGTTGCGCATTGGTGGACGCTTCTGTGGGTGCGTCAATTGCATAGAGCCGCCCTGTCCCACTGAGCCAATCGCCGCGGCACGTGCACAGCCAGCGCGTGCCACGGCAGTTGCATACGTGCACAGCCAACCGTCGCTGGTTGTGCGCGCATGCGTAGAAGTTTTTTTTGGCAAAGGACACGCCGGCCCTTACTGTATTAAATGGTGCTCACGACACAGTTGCTAGTGTTTTTTTTAAATATAACATTTTTATTGTTTTGTATTCACAAAATAAACCAAAGGGATAAAGGATACAGAAAAGAAAAAGGAGGGGAGGGGGGTAAGGAACATTGCAACCAAACAAATCGAATCAAAATCAATCTTCTGAGCGAGACATACATATCATCAGTGAACCTGCTTAACGTTACAGACATCCCAAATAGACCAATGATTCTTACTCGTTTGCGGAATCCCTGCTAAATTCCTGGCTATTCCATCTAGGAGCCTCAACACATTTAAACGGTTAGCGATGTCTTTAAGAGTAGGGAGAGAGGAGGACTTCCATCTAGCCGCCACCAAAGTCATAGTGACTAGGGATGAGCTGTTCGGTTCGGAGTTCGACCCGAACTTAGCCTGTTCGATTAGATCGCGAACACCAAACATTTCCGGGTGTTCGCCACATGATCGACCACAATGCATCACAATGGACCACAATGCATTTTCCCACTGGCCTGAAGCTTGTAATTGGCTACAGCCTTGCACCTGACCACAGGTCTGGTGCAAGACAGGTTCAACAGTATGCCAATCACAGCTCAGAGTCCTGATTGGGCAAATTTTGCTCAATCATGGGCTCACAGAGCTATGTCCCGCAGCACACTATATAATGTTTCCACGCATAGCTACAGCACGCATTTTGAGAGGAGATTTCAGAGGAGATAGTTGTGTGTTTTTACTGCCGGTCTGCCACGCTACTGGGGGGGTCTGGGGGTCTCATTTCTACCAAATATCTGGGAATTTAGGTGATGTGTGTCTTGTCACTGTGCCAGTAAGTTTTTTTGGGGTTTACAAATTTCTTTAAAACATTTGTGAATTTAGGTGATCTTCTGTGTCTTGTCACACAGCCAGCAAGTCTTTTTGGGGGTTAAAAATTTCTTTAAAACATTTGCGAATTGAGGTGATCTTCTGTGTCTTGTCACACAGCCAGCAAGTATTTTGGGGGTTAAAAATTTCTTTACAACATTTGTGAATCAAGGTGATCTTCTGTGTCTTGTCACTGTGCCAGCATGTCTTTTTGGGGGTTACAAATTTCTTTAAAACATTTGTGAATTGAGGTGATCTGTGTCTTGTCACACAGCCAGTACCACGCTGTATTTTGGGGCTCACTAATTTCTTTAAAACATTTGTGAATTGAGGTGATCTGTGTCTTGTCACACAGCCAGTACCATGCAGTATTTTGGGGGTCACTAATTTCTACAAAACATTTGTGAATTGAGGTGATCTGTGTCTTGTCACACAGCCAGTACCACGCAGTATTTTGGGGCTCACTAATTTCTTTAAAACATTTGTGAATTGAGGTGATCTGTGTCTTGTCACACAGCCAGTACCACGCAGTATTTTGGGACTCACTAATTTCTCCAAAACATTTGCGAATTGAGGTGATCTGTCTCTTGTCACACAGCCAGTACCATGCAGTATTTTGGGTGTCACTAATTTCTTTAAAACATTTGTGAATTGAGGTGATCTTCTGTGTCTTGTCACACAGCCAGGAAGTCTTTTTGGGGGTTACAAATTTCTTCAAAACATTTGTGAATTGAGGTGATCTTCTGTGTCTTGTCACTGTGCCAGCAAGTCTTTTTGGGGGTTAAAAATTTCTTTAAAACATTTGTGAATTGAGGTGATCTGTCTCTTGTCACACAGCCAGTACCACGCAGTATTTTGGGTGTCACTAATTTCTACAAATCATTTGTGAATTGTTATAATCTGTGTGTTTCACTGCCACCCATCAAGGGGTCTCACTGATTTAAAGGAGGTGTCTGAGACTTGTAATCTGTGTCTTGTCACTGGCTGCCAGCTATCGGGGTGTCTCACTGAGTTATACCAGAGTTCTTTAAATCTTTATACCAGAGTTGAATCAGAGTTCTGTATATATTAATCTATATATCACTCACCATGTCTGAAAGAACAAAAAGGACAGGCAGACGCTCCCAGACACAGATAAGAGGGCAAGCAGCCCATGTGTCGGGAGTCTGTGCCTCTGGTCGTGGTGGATTTGGTGCATCCTCTGCAGGGGCACGCTTGTCCTTTCTAACTCGTGCTGGCCGTCTTAAGCAGCAGCAACATACAGAGGACTTGGTGGATTGGCTAACCAGGCCATCCTCATCCACGAGTCCTCTTCCAGCCAGGCTTGTAGTGCTTTACAGTCCACCTCAGCTGCCAAAGCATCTATTGCAGCCTCCATGTCCACGGCTACTCCTGCTGTAGCCTCGCTATCACACACGGAGGAGTCAGCTGAATTGTTTGACTACAATGACAGTGACATGCTGCTTGAGGATGCGCAGCAAGTACAGTGCTCTGATTCAATCTCTGAGGTTGAGGAAGGGAGTATAATCAACCTAGAGGAAGGGGGTGCCAGTGATGACACACAAATAACTGGCACTCATGTTGCCCCAGCAGCTGCAGCATACTGCCAAGTTGGCTCCAGTGACGAGGAGATAGGGGGTGATGATGACAATGATGATGAGGTCACTGACTCCACCTGGGTGCCAGATCGAACAGAGGAATTAAGTGAGGAAGAGGGGGAGGAGGAGGCACAGCAAACACGAGGCACAACATCCTCTGTGACCAACCGTAGCACTAGCCAGTCCAAAGCATCACATGTCAGAGCTGCTCCGGTGCAGAGCGCTGTTGTCTCAAAGAACACATGCAGGAACTCTGTTGTCTGGGAGTTCTTTAAGAAATGTGCAGTAGAGCGCAGCGTTGCTATTTGTAATCTATGTCAGATGAGGCTTAAGCGTGGGAAAGATACCGGACACTTGGGTACCACGTGCTTGAGGTGACATATGAACAACTCCCACACATCCGTTGGCGCAAAACTTTGCATAGGTCCTCCTCCTCCTCATCTGTCTCTACCCCCACTGTATGTCCTGCCATGTCATTGCCTACAACCTCCACCGACAGGGATGATGCTACAGTAATGGATGTACCAGGTCCTTCCTCACAATGTGACATCATCCCAGCAGCTGAAGATTTACGCAGTCAGATTACGTTGCCGCAGCTGCTGCAGCGAAAGAAAAAATATAGTCCCAACCATCCCCAAGCACAGCGTCTAAATGCCAGCTTAGCAAAATTACTCGCATTGCAGCTGCTGCCTTTCCAGCTGGTGGACTCTGCTCCCTTCGGTGAATTTGCTGAATGTGCTGTACCACAGTGGCAGGTTCCAAAACGCTATTACTTTTCACGCAAGGCCATTCCAGCACTATACCAGCACGTGGAAGACAATGTTATCCAGTCATTGGGAAAGGCAGTCAGCAACAAGGTGCATGTGACTTTAGACACGTGGTCCAGCAAGCATGGACAGGGTGGTAACATTTCCTTCATGGCACACTGGGTAACTCTGGTTGCAGCTGGGAGGGATCCAAGACGGGGCTCTGTGCTGGAGCTTGTTCATCCACCACGCCTCAAGAAAGCTGCTTGTATGAGCTCTGTCTGCTCCACCACCGCCACCTCTCCCTCTTCCTCCTCCTCCTCTGTCTCTGGCGAAGTGGCAGTTAAACAGACGCCTGACAGGGTCGACGCAATGGCTCAAGCAAAAAGATGCCATACTGTGCTTGAGCTGGTTTGTTTAGGGGACAGGAGCCACACCAGGCCAGAAATTCTGTCAGCTCTGCAGGGGCAGGTGCAGAGATGGTTAACACCACGCCAGCTTCAGCTGGGAATGATCGTCTGCGATAATGGCAGCAACCTTCTCTCCGTCCTACGCAAGGGTAAATTGACGCATGTACCATGCCTAGCCCACGTCCTAAATCTGGTGGTACAGCGTTTCCTAACCAAGTACCCAGGGCTGCCAGAGCTTCTCATCCAGGCAAGAAAAGTCTGCAGCCACTTCAGATGGTCATTCCCAGCAAGCGTTCGCCTGGCAGAAATTCAAAGAGAATTCCACCTTCCCACAAACCATCTGATCTGTGACATGCCCACCAGGTGGAACTCGACATTAGCAATGCTGCAGCGTCTGCACAAGCAGCAGAGCGCCATCAATGAGTACCTGTGTGAGTATGGCACAAGGACAGGTTCAGGTCAACTTGGTTTCCCCCCCCCCGCAGTGGCTGATGATCAAGGATGCATGCACTGTACTGTCACCATTTGAGGAGGCAACGAGGATGGTGAGCAGGGACAGTGCATGCATCAGTGACACAATTCCTTTAGTGTTCCTGCTGGAGCGCACTCTGCAAGGAATTATAGATGTGGCTCTAGAGGCAGAGCAGCGGGAGGAAGGGGAGGCCTTCCCTAGCTTTCAAGGCCCCAGTTTTTCCGCAGACAGCATTCCAGCGGGTCCTACTCAGATCAGACAGGAGGCGGATGAGGAGGAGGAGGAGGAGGCAGAATATTTAAGTAGTGGGGGCATTGAAGGTGGGGATTCCTCAAGGGAGGGTTTCGTGTGCCCAGAAACACAAGGGCTAGTGCGTGGCTGGGAGTAGGAAGTGCACGATACGGTCATCCTCATTGACCATGAACACTCGGAAGCTAATGCCACCTCCAACCTACGCTGCATGGGCTCCCTAATGATGCAAAGCCTGCTAAAGGACCCCAGGATTCGTGCTATTAAGGAGAGGGATCATTACTGGTTGGCAACCCTTCTTGATCCACGATACAAGGGTAAAGTTGCAGAGCTCATCCTGCCCGCACAGAGGGAGCACAGGATGAAAAAACTTGAGGACGCTCTAAAGCGACACTTGTGTAACACCTTTCCAGGCACTGGTAGATTACCAAGTGCTGACACACATGCTTCTGAGGCTGCGGATGATCAGAGGAATAGTGATGAAGGCCAGGGCTGCTTGACTAATGCATTTTTCAATTTTTTTAGTCCTCGACGCCCAGGGACGTCAAATGTAGGCACCCATTGCCAGCGTCTTCACCATACTACCTAGGGGCAAGGGCAGACCTGGATACCTTTCCAGCAGATGATCCACTGGCTTACTGGTGTTGAGATTGGATCACTGGCCAGAACTTAGCCAATATGATATGCAGCTACTAGGTTGCCCTTCATCTAGCGTGCTTTCCGAAAGGACGTTCAGTGCCGCTGGAGGTTTTGTCACAGACAAAAGAGTGCGTCTGTCCACCGACTATGTAGACCGGCTGACATTTATAGAAATGAATCAGTCCTGGATCAGCAGCTATCAATCCCCTGATGCTGAAGTAATGGAATAGATCAGGGATGTACTCTTCTGCATTCACAAAACCTCCAGCACTGAACTCTTCCACAATACCACAAAAGGGTTACGGTGTGAAGGCACTTGCTGCCATGAAAGGCACAATATTTGGCTGCACTGGCGCCTGTGCCAGATTTATATTATTTTAATTTTTTGAACCGCAGGGTCCAACCCTGCACTCTTCCACAATACCACAGAGGGGTTACTGTATTATGATGGCACTTGCAGACCTGGTACCAAAAGCACAATATCTGGGTGCACTGACGCCTTGACCGAAATCATATCTTTTCAATATGGGACCACATGGTCCACCCCTGCATTCTTCCACAATACCACAGAGGGGTTACTGTATGATGATACTTGCTGGCCTGGCACTAAAGGCAGAATATCTGGGTGCACTGACGCCTTGACCAGAATCATATCTTTTCAATATAGGACCACATGGTCCACCCCTGCATTCTTCCACAATACTACAGAGGGGTTACTGTATGATGATACTTGCTGGCCTGGCACCAAAGGCACAATATCTGGGTGCACTGACGCCTTGACCAGAATCATATCTTTTCAATATAGGACCACATGGTCCACCCCTGCACTCTTCCACAATACCACAGAGGGGTTACTGTATTATGATGACACTTGCAGGCCTGGCACCAAAAGCACAATATCTGGGTGCACTGACGCCTTGACCAGAATCATATCTTTTCAATATAGGACCACATGGTCCACCCCTGCATTCTTCCACAATACTACAGAGGGGTTACTGTATGATGATACTTGCTGGCCTGGCAGTCTTGCACCAAAGGCAGAATATCTGGGTGCACTGACGCCTTAACCAGATGCATATCTTTTTAATATAGGACCGCAAGGTTAACCCCTGCATTCTTCCACAATACCACAGAGGGGTTACTGTATTTTAGTACTTGCAGGCCTGGCACCAAAAGCACAATATTTGGGTGCACTGCCACTGACGCCTGTATCAGATTCATATCCTCAGAGGGGTTACGGTGTGACGGCACTATTGGGGACGGTAAAGGACCAATTTGAAGCACCTATTGTTACTTTCATTCAAAGCCTGCAAAAGTTTCACAATAATTTAGCCAAAAAAATCAGTAAACTTTTTCTACGTGTACGAAAATGTCTCCTCTTTTCATACAGACTGCCGCCCCAAGCAGTTGTTTATGGATAGATTAAAGGAAAAGCATTTACCGTCAAATGAAACGTCATTTTTTTGTTTTTAAGTGTTTCTATACATCCTAGAAATCCGCTACTTCACGGGCAGGTTATGGGGACCTCCTAGGTACGATATTTGAAGGAATTTTTCGTTTTTAATTTTAACCCTTATTTCATGGAAAACTCACTGTCCCTTTAAAAACGTTTTTTTAAAACTTTTCGTCCTTGTTTCCTGTCCCCCAGGGCACTACCTGGACCCCCATACACCTTTTATGGCAAATATCTAGCATATATGCCCTCTTGGAGGGCACTCTAAAAACCGAATTTTCAGCCCCTTTGACTTGCATCGAGTTCGGGTTCGGACCCGAACATATGGGAAGTTCGGGTTCGGGCCCGATCCGAACTCGGGGTGTTCGGCTCATCCCTAATAGTGACAGATAACACATGGGCCATGGATCGTTTTTGTAGACGGGGAGAGAGTCGGTCATAATCTGAAGGAGGAGAACTTCAGGGAGGACTGAGATCTAAGAGACTACAATTTCAGAACTGAATTGCACAAGTGAGATCCAGAGTTGAGCAATCAGACGGCAGGACCACCAAATATGAAAAAAGGAGCCCATATCCTCCCCACACCTCCAGCATACCGCCGACACTTTAGGATTGAAATGACGTTCGCTGTCAGGAGTAATATACCATCTATACAACACCTTCTTTCTGGCTTCCACAAGGGTTATGCAATGGAATTTAGAAGTATCAAGGAGGAAGCTATCTGCCCAAGAGGTATCCGAAATCTGGGTCCCCAAATCCCTTTCCCAGTTTGATTTAAAACACCACTTAGATGACACAGTGGAGGACACTAGTGTTGTGGACAAGAATATATATATCTGCTTTCATAATATTCAAAGGCCTAGAACAAGGCCTAGAAAAATGCTCATTTAGGTTAAGTTTGCTATGGCTTTAAGACGAAATTAATATAACTCTCTTTTCAGATAAAACCAAAATGTATCTTGCGTAATTTCGCCGTCTCTGCAGAAATAATGAACCACAAGCAGGTGGCCCTGCAAAAAACAATTGACCACAAGCAGGAGGAAGGACTCATGTTTTGTGTTTTGCATCCTGTTACAGAACATTACCAGACATCACAAGGTCACCCAGGATGCAGAGAACACTGCTGACTTTGCAGATGACGAAATGATACTTTGACCTTTGGAAATAGCTGATATTTGATTTTCATTTAATTAATAAATAAACTGTATGTCCGAAATTTTATGCTGAAGTCAATCAAAATGTTAAGTTGACTCCCATCTGCTTACGTATAGACGTGCTATAAAATATATCAAACTAATAAACAGATTCAGAGGAATCATTGGTTTGACCAGAGAGGCTACATAGACTTCTTCGTTGTCTGTGTGATTTCTTTATGCGTGCATATAACTTACCTGATTTCTCCACCGAATTAGACCAGAGACTGGCATCCGAGGAAGGACTACATTGTCCACTTCACTAGAAGGCTGTATATGAGGGAAAGAGGATGAACATCGAAAGAGGGATTCACACAATATTGTTCAAATGGAGTTAAAATCACTGTCTGGATGGGAACTTCTACAGTTGGTACGTGGAAAGGTAGGACCTAAACTGCAGGAACGGATAGGTAAAAGCAGGGCCTAAGGAGAATTTATGACTAAGGGCAGGGAAGGACAAAAGACCTTGGGAGTCATACAGGCAACTAAGTTGTCGTATACCTTTCAAAAACCATAGGCGATGATTAAAGTTAGGAATTAAATGGAAGAATATCGAGATAGGGGATGCCATAGCTAGCGGATGTATTGCAGACAAGGTAGACCGTGTCTTATCCCAAGTATCCAAGAGCAGTTTGAAAAACTTAGGAAGGGGGCCCAGATGTGGACGTCTAAGCTTAGGCAACCAAACTAGCGTAATATAGTCATAAGGGAGCGACTGAGAGTAGAGCAGTAAAGACCACTGAGGTACGTTGAGTCGGGAAACCAAACGGCCTAGGTTTACCAATATTGCTGCCCTATAGTAGGCAGAATATTCAGAAGGCCCAAACCGCCAAGCACAACAGGAGCATGTAAAACATCTGCCTTAAGACGAGGGCGTTCCCCAGCCATAAAAAATGGGATAAAGATGAAAGAAGGGATTTATAAACAGCAGAGGGGCAGGCAAAGGGTGGGCTCTGAAAATATACAACAATTTCGGCAGCAACATCATTTTAATAGTATGGATCCTACCCACCCAGGAGAGTTCAACCTTAGACCATCTATAGCATAATGTCTTAGTTAAGAGAGGAGAGGTTTGTAGTTTAAATCGAAAAGTGAATGCCTAGAGAAAGATAGTTTGATTCCCAAGTATGTCAAGGAGTCTGATCTCCTGTCAAAAGGGTAACGGTGTTTCAGTATGGCTACGTCAGAGCTAGGAATAGCAATTGGAAGGGCTTGAGTCTTCGTTATGTTGAGTTTATGGTAAGATAACCTGCCGTAAGTGTCTAAAACCTGCTGTAGAGCCGGTAAAGACGTGAGGGGGTTAGTCATTGTTACCAGGATATCATCAGCAAATAAACTAAATTTACACAATGACGGCCCTACGGGGATTCCCTCCACTTCGTTGGCTTGCCGAATCGCCTGTGCCAAGGGTTCAAGGGCTAACGCGTAAAGCAAAGGGGAGAGCGGGTATCCTTGTCTAGTCCCATTAGTAATAAACATAGGTTTAGAGAGGAAACCCGCGTTTAAGACGAACGCAGATGGATTTGAGTTTGCATAAAGTGACATGATAGCAGTAATTAACTCTCGGGGAAAATTTAATTTTAATAGGGTATGTTCTAGGAACAACCAATGGAGGCGATCGAATGCCTTTTCAGCATCTAGTGATAAAAGTAAAGTCGGGGTCGCCATACGAGCCACCATATCCATTAATGATGTTACCTTAATTGTGTTATCAGAGCCCTGTCTATTTTTAATGAAGCCTACTTGATCATCGTTGCTAGTGTTTTAAAGGCAAACTGGCCAAGTTAAAGACAAATGTATTTCAAAGAGGGCATCAACTCTATGTAAATCAATGCTGAAATCAGTGTCCCAACCACATTTAACCCCATGAAAACACCAGTTACTGAAAATAATTAACCTAATACGTTGCCAACTTCCACTAATAAGACACCAGCCAAATAACAAACCAACTTTAGCATGATTTGTTTCCCATTTATGTGTGCCTCTTGTATCAATAATCTGTCTTTGTTATTCTGACTATCCTTTCACTAGTTTAGTAGCCTGGTCAGTATAAGGTCCGGTTCTCTTATGTCCTGTCCTAGGATTTTCTGTGTGTTGGGTTATACGCTGTTAAATAAAAAAATTTAGCTAATAAAATCAATGTCCTATTTATAATTACCACAGCTGAAATCTAAATAATTTTTTTTTCTTTTCTTCCCATATACCAAATAAGGCAGCAGCTGCGCATAACGCTGGCCAGCGGAGACAGTAAAATCAACTACACACAGGGTATAGCTTCATCATGTCTGAATATCCTTTGTTTAGACAGACCAATTTATTAGATTTCAAACATCCAATGAGAACCTTTGTCTTAGACATGGTTTCATTTCCGCCCCAAACAGGAATGTGATATAACAGCCAATCAGTATACAGATACATTTCCACGTCAGAGTTTGGCCAGCACAACTAAGACAAAAAAACACTTATTACCATATATAGTTCAGAGATGTCTTTTTTTCTCTGTCTCCCAAATTTCAAGCACATTTTCCCTACACTTAACGTAACAAAGGCTTACAGGAAGTCTGATTTTAGTTAAAATTCCACAGGCCACATCCTATGAAAGAAAAAGCTATCTACATATAGTATTGAACACTTCGAAAAATGGGGGATCACAACCCATTTTATCAGAGCAGGCTTTTCAACACAGGATATTTATATTCATACAGGAAATTAAAATCTAACGTACGCTATGCAAAAATTGTCACACACTGGAGCTGCACATCATGTCCCAGTGCATTTCTCGTTGGTGCAGCGGCTCACAGAGGAGCGCTGGAATAAAGGAGGGCCTGTCAGGAGCGGCAGGGAGTGAGTATACATATTTGGAAGACTCTGAAAGTCCGAATTCTGGATAATAAGTGCTTTTCTGGTAGAAGAAATCAGCAACATTTTTAGCCACAAAAAATAGAAATTAGTGAGAAATGGTGTCTTATTGAGAAACCTAAATCCCCACCAGCTAAAATAGCTCACATTTGGTATTACTAGTTTTGTTTCTTGGAGATAAACTCTCTAATGCTATTTGTATTGATTCACATCATCTCATTTTTGCATTCATCACATTTCAATTTAGTTTCTATTTGGACAATAATAGCAGAGTGTAAGTACCATGTTACACAGATTACAATCTTGTCAAAATGCTAAATATAAAATTTTAAAAAGTGGAAGAAAGACCCCTTTCTATCATCTGGACATATGTTTGTAGTGATCATGTATAGCTAAAGCAATTAAATAATAAAAAAGCAAAAAATATTAAAGTAAAAGCTAGTAAGTTATGCAAATGATTTAGCTCACTGTTTAAACTCTTCATATTTGGTTTGACAATAGAAGTTATTGTATGATGCAATGTTGCATAATTTATATCTGATACTCTTTTGATTGTAAATCTAGTTTTAAACCAAATTCAACAGTTTAGCATCTGCTTACCTGCGATTGGTGTAATCTTAATGGGTGTTGAATAAAGTATGACCTTTCAAAGAGGTGTGCCAAAACTAGTACTAGGCTTTCCATAGCTTCATATTGAGCTTCCTCTGAGCCTATTGATAAATTAGAGCAGATAATGGGACATTACTTTTTTGAATAAAATTTATACATAAAGGGGGGTGTATCACAAAACTCTTTTTCATTGCATTGTTGCAAACAATGGCAAAAATCAATGTTGCTGAAACCATTTTAGACTTTGGATGTTCTGAATAAACAATGGCAGGTGACTTTTTCATTGATGAAACAAATCCTGTCGTTGTTTGATATAAAGATCATTGAATTTTAACATGGTTGCAACAACATTGATTTCCACCATTGTTAGAAACAGTGCTATATAACAGCGTTTTGTAAATAAACCCCAAAGAAAACTTTAACATGTGTGATTACTGACTAGAGTGTGATAGTGAAGCGTAGGATTGAGTAGTGATCCTAGGTGAGAGAATTAAATCACAAATAGGAAAACATCATACAAAAACGACACATGATCATTAAATACATACTAAGTAATTGGAATTCATTTTCTGGTAATTCTTCAATAGAAAGGTTACCCCTTCACTACCAAGTGATTTTACAAAAAAACATTATCAGAAACCAGTGTTTTTTGTAAAGTCATTTTCAATTAATTAAACAGTAAGAAATATTTGAGCCTATACCCATTATACTTCTTACTGTAAATAACCTATTTTGGTCAGTAGATGGCACCATCTACTGCCAAATTGAGTTACAGATGTTTGAGCTGCAGGTCTATTATTTCTCTTCCTACTGCTAAATGTCCAATTTCAGAACATTCATCGGCCGATTTTACACAGTTTGAGCTCTTTGGGCATTATGCCCACAAGGCATTACAATACCAATTATATACACATCCCACACTAATTATTAAAACAGGTTCCCGCCATGTGACCTTACCTGACCACACCTGTCTAAATGGAGAAATAGATTACCCTCATGATGCTATCTGAGTAGTATAGAAAACAACTCAATAGAGCAATCTCACAGATACTAGCAGTATCAACATATAATACAAGCAGACCTAGGGTCCGTGGGGAAACAAAACAACAATACATTTACTCAAAAAATATTAAAGCTAAAAAACAAAACAAAGGCAAACAGTTGTATAAAAAGGCAGAGGAGATTCTCTACCAGGGAAAACCTAAATATCAATTTATCTAACCGGTAGAAAGCAGACAAACAAATTATTTTCATTCAGTCCTCTCTATTGAGTTGCTTTGTATACTACTGAAATAGCATCATGAGGGTAATCTATTTCTCCATTTAGACAGGTGTGGCCAGGTAAGGTTACATGGTGGGAACCTGTTTTAATCATTGGTGTGGGATGTTTATATAATTGGTATTGTTGTTTGTATTTTTCATCTTGATAAAAGTCCCTGTGAAGACTGAAATGTTGATCTAATAAAGAATAGTTTTCTACCTTTATCAGTCTTCGTGTGGCGGGATATCGGGAAGAGATTAATATATATATACAGGGCTCAAAATTTCAGGTCCCGAGCTACTAGCCAGGCCTTAAGAGTTACTTGCTACCAGTTGCCCCAACCAACCACTACCCTTAACTCCACCCCTAAATAAACTCTCTTATAGTATTAATGATAATTAAATAATAATTTAGCAAAGCTCTGTAAATATAAAGGAAAATAATGTGTGGCCTGTATGCGTGTATCACAGATCTCCACAGTAATAAAACTCACGCTCATACACATGGCACATTACTGTATCACAGAGCTCCACAGCAATAAAACTCACAGTAATGTGCCGTGTGTATGAGCGTATCACAGAGCTCCGCTGCCATTGTACACACACCCACATTCTTTTTACCCCCTCTCACTTTTTGACCCCTCTTTACCCCCTCTATCTTTCTCTTTATCCCCCTCTCATTCTTTTTATCCCCCTCTCTCTCTCTCATTAATTTTACCCCTCTCTCGCTTTCTTTTTACACCCCCCCCAAGCAGTCGGGAAGGAGGACAGCGCAGCAGAGGCCCAGTCTGGACACTGGCTGGCTCCACTGTCCACTGGAGAGTCGATCGCCTCTTCTGCCAGGGTCATATCGGTGCTGCAGCCAGGGGCGGATCCAGACACAGGTTTCGGGGGGCATTCTACCAGTTTTGGCCAAGAGCGGTGTTGGGTTCGCAATGACAGGCAGATATATTTGCCCCCAGCTCACATGGATATATTGCCCCCAGTTCACATAGATATATATATAATGCCCCCAGGCAGCTCACATGGATATATATATTTGCCCCTTAGCTCACACATGGGTATATTTGCCCCTTAGCTCACACATGGGTATGATTGCCCCTTAGCTCACACATGGGTATATTTGCCCCTTAGCTCACACATGGTATAATTGCCCCTCAGCTCACACATGGGTATATTTGCCCCTTAGCTCACACATGGGTATATTTGCCCCAGCTCTCACCTCCGCCCGCCGGCGTTCTTCAGCTGTGCGAGGAGGCGAGCGGCCGCTGATATGCAGCTTGGTCTCTCGCCGGGGATGAGAACCACCTGACCGGCTGGGTTCTCATCCCAGGCGGGCGGCCAAGCTGCATGTCAGCGGCCGCTCGCCTCCTCGGACAACTGAATTTTTTTTCTCCCCCTGGATCCGCCCCTGGCTGCACTCATAACACGAGTCTGGGAACTGCACGCTGCAGTGGTGCCGCCCCCTCGCGCGTCACCTGACCCTCTCCTATGTGATGCATCATAGACTCGCAGCACTTATGCTGCGAGTGTGCGACGCATCACATGGGTGGGCAGGTGACCCGCAAACGCAAACCTCACAGGTCGCGCGGGAGGGGGCAACGCCGATCAGATAGACGGCTCCAGATTCAGACTCCAAGAGTCCGATACCAGAGCTGTGAATTAAGGCGGTGGCCCACTGAACCTGGCCTCGGCACGGGTCAGTCCGCCCCACTCGCCCTCAGATAATTTCCACTCGCCAAATGCGAGCAGGCGAGTGGAAATTTTGAGGTCTGTGTGTATATATATATATATATATATATATATATATATATATATATATATAAATGTATTAATTATCACTTTTTATTCACCCTGGTGCTAACCCATAAATTGAAGCTGCCATGACTGCTGATCAGGATATGCAAATTATGGTAATTTAATTATAAATATATACATACAGTATTTATATATACAGTAACAGTAAATCAATATATTTTCCATTATATACTGTAAATATATGAAAGATATAAGACTTTTTGTTCTATATTTTCTGACACTTCAGCTAAAGCTTATAAACCAAGTTACAAACAAGACATGAGGAAAGACAAAAATTTTAAAATTTTAATTTTAATTTTGATTGAGTGATTTTCTATTATTTATTCAGCGAATATCATTATTAAATTATGAATCGTAAAGATTCAATGATTATTACAGTACCTTCTAAGAATGGTTGACATAACATGCGGAATAAGCCCTTGTGAAAGAAACTGACAAAGACAAAGTTCGATGGTTCATTGTTGTGTAACATAGTAGCTAAATCGGTAAACGCCAGAAGATTGCAATCCTGGTCCAGATAACCCTAGAACAGAATGAAATTTGTTAAACTGACTTATTAATTATTTTATGTATAACAAGGTGGAAAGCCTGCCCAGAGGGCAGTCTATTGTGGATATACTGCCCCAGCTCATGGATATATGGCCCAGCTCGTGGATACTGCCCCAGCTCGTGGATATACTGCCCCAGCACGTGGATATTGCCCCAGCTCCTGGATACTGCCCCCCAGCTCCTGGATACTGCCCCCAGCTCCTGGATATTGCCCCCCAGCTCATGGATACTGCCCCCAGCTCCTGGATATTGCCCCCCAGCTCATGGATACTGCCCCCCAGCTCCTGGATACTGCCCCCCAGCTCATGGATACTGCCCCCCAGCTCGTGGATACTGCCCCCAGCTCGTGGATATTGCCCCCCCAGCTCATGGATACTGCCCCCAGCTCCTGGATACTGCCCCCCAGCTCATGGATACTGCCCCCAGCTCATGGATACTGTCCCCCAGCTCGTGGATATTGCCCCCCCAGCTCATGGATACTGCCCCCAGCTCATGGATACTGCCCCCAGCTCGTGGATATTGCCCCCCCAGCTCATGGATACTGCCCCCAGCTCATGGATACTGCCCCCCCAGCTCATGGATATTTCCCCCCAGCTCCTGGATATTGCCCCCCAGCTCATGGATACTGCCCCCCAGCTCCTGGATACTGCCCCCCAGCTCATGGATACTGCCCCCCAGCTCGTGGATACTGCCCCCAGCTCGTGGATATTGCCCCCCCAGCTCATGGATACTGCCCCCCAGCTCCTGGATACTGCCCCCCAGCTCATGGATACTGCCCCCAGCTCATGGATACTGTCCCCCAGCTCGTGGATATTGCCCCCCAGCTCATGGATACTGCCCCCAGCTCATGGATACTGCCCCCAGCTCGTGGATATTGCCCCCCCAGCTCATGGATACTGCCCCCAGCTCTTGGATACTGCCCCCACAGCTCATGGATATTGCCCCCCCAGCTCATGGATATTGGCCCCCCAGCTCATGGATATTGCCCCCCTAGCTCATGGATACTGCCCCCAGCTCATGGATACTGCCCCCCCAGCTCATGGATATTGGCCCCAGCTCATGGATATTGCCCCCCCAGCTCATGGATACTGCCCCCCAGCTCATGGATACTGCCCCCAGCTCATGGATACTGACCCCCAGCTCATGGATACTGTCCCCCAGCTCATGGATATTGCCCCCCCAGCTCATGGATACTGCCCCCAGCTCATGGATATTGCCCCCAGCTCATGGATACTGCCCCCAGCTCATGGATATTGGCCCCCAGCTCGTGGATATGCCCCCCAGCGCTCATGGATATTGGCCCCCAGCTCAGACATGGGGCGGCTGTTCGAATGCTCTATTGGCATTCGGACAGCTGCCCCATACTTACCTTTCCGAGCGGCGCCGGGGAAGTGAAAGTTTCCCGCTTCCGCTCGTTGAAGGACCCAAGCCGCGGTCACGTGACCGGGGCTTGGGTCCTTCAAAGTGCGGAAGTGGGGAAACTTTCACTTCCCCGGCGCCGCTCGGAGGTTGGATGCGCTCGACAGCCGGGTAGAGGCTGCGAGCGCAGTCTCTACCCGGCTGCTGTGTGCATCTTGTAACCGCCGCGGCGAGCCGGCAGCTGGCTCGTGCCGCGGCGGTTGCATGCGCGCACAACCAACCGCCGCTGGTTGCGCGCGCATGCGCAGAGTAAGGCTTGGCGACAGACACGCCAAGCCTTACTCAATTATAGTATAGATAAGTGGTATACAATAAATTATAAATATAAATTTGTATGTAGATCACCTACTTGCATAGAACTTTTTTCTTCTTAAATGGACACCTAAAACTTAGCTTTTTCCCATTGGTTGGGTCTACCTTAAGACTTGTCTGTTCTGAAATTGTCTGCTGTTTCCTACAGCAAATGCTGATTCAGTGTTAAGCACTTATCTGAGCACTCAGTCAATGTGAAGTCTCTTATTGTAAATACATTGGAAGCCATTGGCCAATCAGTGCCATGATAAAAACCTACAAGAACGTCGAGGGGTGGGGAAGGTAGCTAGCACACCATGATCAAACAGAGGTCATTAATCAAGTTAATTTGGTAACGATCCTCTACCAGTGGGATCCCAGTATCTGTTGCTATGCTCCCTAAGGGAATGCTGGAATCCCCCCAAACAGTAAAACCAAAGTAAGCAGCAGCAGGCTACACCGGTCAAACAGTGATATATGTTTATTGGGAGATAGCAAATCCCACAAAATGTGACATTTCCGCTACTTGAGCCTTAACTATACACTGTATAATTAAGGCTTTAGTAGCTGGAACGTCGCATTTTGTGGGATTTGCTGTCTCCCAATAGACTCATAGCACAGCTCGACATGTGTAGGCTGCTGCTTACTTTCTTGCAAATTATGTACTCTTTTAACCACTTAGGGTAGCATTCAAACCCTGAGTGGGTTATATGCTGGGGAGGGGGGTATACAATTGATATGCTGGGGAGGGAGCAAATACAATTGATATGCTGGGGAGGGGAGAATGCAATTGATATGCTGGGGAGGGGGGAATACAATTGATATGCTGGGGAGGGAGCAAATACAATTGATATGCCTCGGAAGGGGAAAATACAATTGATATGCTGGGGGGGTAATAAGATGACAATTTATGTACTGGGGGTTGAATAAACTACTGGTATGTTACAGTGAGTTTTATTGTGGAGCTGTGGAGCTTTGTGATATGCTCATACACAGCGCACATTACTGTGAGTTTTATTACTACATACCCCCAGGGTGTAGGGGATATATGGTTATGTATGTGAACGTATGGCTGTGTGTGTAAATGCATGTATTTGTCTTTAAACAGGCTGCTGTGCATACAATTCTGTGCCTGTGTCTTTGTTGCAGTCGCATTGCCCCATTATGCTGCAACCAAAAGGCTGGGATTGCTCCTAGAATCGCCACATTATTATCTGCTACCTACACTCCACAAAGTAAGAATGACAGCCGGCATGTCAGCAACATCATGAGGTACAGGTAGGAGACTAAATATTGGTGCGGGCCACCAAGAGGTTAAATGGGCACTCTACTCAAATTTTAACCCCTTTTTCCTTTTAACCTCTTTGCTGCTGGCGACCTGCTGAGCCTATGCCGCACATTACTGTGAGTATTATTGACTGTGGAGCTCTATGATACGCTTATACACACTGCACATTACTGGGAGTTTTATTGCTGTTGAGCTCTGTAATGTGCAATGTGTCAGTAATGTACAGTATCTTTTAAAGTGACTGCAGTTTCCCACATTTGCCACAGGGACATTCTGTGCCGCGGTGCAGTCTTAACTGTAATGAGTGGGTGATGTCTGCTGCAGCAGTGCGGTGGCCATCTCTAAGTCTGGAGGGGGCACAATGAATTCCCCAATTCGCTGCCAGGTCCAAGTGGATTTTCTTCACACAATTTTCAAAAAGAGTTCAGAAATAAATTCTTTAGCACAACAATGTACATTTGGGTGTGAAGGAGTTAAGGACGACCTACATTTTGATTTCCATTAAAAATTCAGCTCAATTATTGGCACTCTCGCCTATACTTGCTCCCGGAAATATCGTCTTTAGCGGCTTGATTCAATATATATAGGTAAGTCAAATTCAGAAAAAAATATCAAGTGCTGTGAAGTGTTGACAAATGTTTATTTAGGTGAAGAAAAATCAATTGAATAACTCTCACATTTATAATTTGTATGAGTTTATCACTTTTCCCTTCAAACGAGGGAGAATTCTTTAAAATATCTAGCCTTCAACATGTCTCACCCCCCAGGCAATGCTGTCTAGTCTATCGTCTCTAATTAACTCCTTCAAACCAGGGACTTTTTGCACAGCCCAGGAAGTAGTGCCTGAGTGGCGAGGCTTGTTGATGGCTGCCTGTGACTAAAGGGCATTTAAAAAAGCCTCCAAGCTTGGCACAGAAGTGCTAAACACACGCTGATATTGAAATCCTATTCTAAATCACTCGCTAATGATGACAGTTTTGGACAATGTGGTAAATCGTCGCTGAGCCCTTGAAAATATATTTGTCGGTGTACCACTCATCCAACACAAATGTGTATATTGCACAAGAGAGGTTCGTCCACTATATTAAACATTTATCAGGAATAATGAACAGCACACTAAATCACATGCAACACATATACATACGTATATACAAGATTTACAAAGCAGCCAATATGAACAATAAGAAATAGACCTAGAGGGCCAAGAGCCCTCAGTGTATACTTATCAATCAGGAGAACAGGGAACACTGTCCAATCTGCAGGACAACAGGAAGGTGAGAGAGTCAACTGCAGAGCGGTCTTGTTTAAAGAGGAGTAGGTGTGTCTTTACAAAGGAAGTGCATATTGTAATTAAGACCAAAGAGGACTAGTAATATGTAAATGAAGTCTAGAGAGCAGAGAGAACTGGCTAATTCAACATACAGGAGAAGGATGTGTATAATGTCCCCACAGACAGAAAATTTGGTGTTTAAGGCTTATTACCAGTTAGATTTTTTTCAAAAAGGGGACATTTTGGAATTCAGCTGTGGCCAAATCCATTGAATAAAACCAGCCCATATTACAAAACAAATATTGGTCGAAACGAGCTGATATTTAAAAAAAAATTCAAGTTTTATTCATTAATCTCACTATTTTAAATTTCTTAATTTGTGTGGGATTTTTATGGTATTCTGAGATTGGTAAACCATTTTATTCATTGTTTTAAGATTATTTTCCAGTAGAGCTCATTCTTCAACTTTTTTTGTGGTAAATATGCAATCATTCCAATGTAACACTGCTACTTAAAATACAAAATACATACCTCACAAATGAGATAATGCAGTGAAAAGACACAGTGCAGTTTTAGAATTTGTGTTTCACAAACTTTTTCAAATGCCATCAGTGAGTTCTTCAAAACTGAAAGTGCCTAAATTAAAAAAGTGAAAAATAATATCTGAATTAGTATCATAAGCCCTTACAAAGGAGTTGCGTGCAAAATAAAGTACTCAAAAAGTAGATAAATTCATTTGGATCTCAAAAACTTTAATTTTAACTCTCAGTGAGTAAAAATGCATACAGTTCAGACCACTGACTTGCGCAATTGGAAACTTATGTTCAGAAGATTTTGCACAAAATGCAAATTTTTCATTAGACTTAACAAGCCTGTAATGAGAGATACAGTCAGTTTTTATGCTATTCATCATGATTGGGATAAGGAACATCTAAAATGTCACTAAGAGGTAAAATAGACCCTGTGTGCACACCTATGACTTCATTCAGCACTAGTCTGGATCCGGATTAATGACCTCTCTTTAATTTTTTCCTTATTGAAGTCATTCTTTTTGTGGTCTAGACTAGCCTGAAAACTGTACTCTTTTGTTTAATGTTATTCTGAATTTTTAACATTGCTTGTTCCTCCGACCTGTATATCTCCAGCTTCTAGACCTTTCGACTTCTTTGCCGTTTCCAGATTATTTAAATCAATCTTTTGTATTATTCTTTATCCTGGCATCAACATGACTGACTGTAAGAGTATTTATTCATGATGTTCCTACATTCTGTATTAGCCATTTTTTTGGGGTTTGAATTTTTTTTTCTACCTGTCTCTAACATTAATACCCTGAAAGAATGGTAATATGCCTATATCAAATCTTTCTGTCCTGCTAAGTTTCTGGCAAACACTCTGCAAAAAAAGCATGGTACAGTGACAGACTCTAAGCAAAGTAATGTATGTCTTGTTGTTGGTTACCTAATGCCATCCACTCAAAAATATT